>SNQJ01S0006683.1:282448-294027 GCA_010110895.2 Picea sitchensis | reverse complement strand
TGTTGATATGAGGATTGATCAAATGATGAAGGATCTTCATTGTCGCTTAGCCTTACTGGACTCCCCTCTGTGACATGGCTTCATGCTGGACATGACCCACAACCTTAGTGGGTCATGCCACTCATTGGTTGAATCTTCTCCATAGGATAGAGAATCCCCTTTGGTTACCTCGTTAAGTGTGGTGTAACTGTAATGTATTTCTGGACTGATGTCCCCTCTGTAAGTTTCAGAAAACTTTGAAAAGTATCATACCTTAATGATCTATACTTTGAAAACTTTAAATTCTATCTGGTAGCATCTCTATATGTTTTTAGATTTTTTGGGCTGATTTTTTTTTTATGTAGTCTACCATTCTATCTTCTAATGTGATAGTAGTCATTTATATATGTTGTTCCAACATCCCAGAGTTGAAGAGAACCCCAAGCCGAGCCCACAGGGATTGACCTAAACACCTAATTGAAACCAAACCCTCTGCAAGCTAACACTTATTTACATTCTGTTAAAATGTACAAAATATCTCTGCTAATCTTATCTTACAAATATGTTAAAATATACAAAATATCTCTACTAAAGCTCTGCTAATCTTATCTTACAAATATACAAAATATGATACAAATATACATCATTGTTGAACATTTAACCAACTTGAAAACTGATCTTACTATTTTCAACCACCGTGCAAAGCATCACATTGTAACGTGAATATGTTTACAGAAGTTGTAGATCTCGTTTTAGTAGACTTTGTTGTGGATGGTTGGATTGCTGGGAAGAGGACGCTTGAAAGCTTATTTCAATCAATTCAAGTATATGCATGGTATAAGGTGAATTATGTGGACATGGTATAAGGTGAATTAAGTGGTTATGGGTCAAGTAGTCAAGTTATTTGTTTTTTTAAATATTATTCTGGGTTAAGTAAAATTGTCAATTGTCAAAACTGCAATCCACAGATTTATAATAGAAAATCTAAGTCATGGAGCAAAAGGAATTCTCCATTCATAAATAATGCACCACAAAAAATAAAATGAAAATTAAAGTAACTTTATTTTTATTTTTAGATATGCATGATTAGAGATACACTAAGAATCTCCAAAAAGATATTTCATTTTCACACAACCTCTATTAACCTATTATTATGATTATGATCATTTTTAAATTTTAAATTAGTATACAAATTTTTATTTCAATTTAGATTATTATAAAAACTCTTATTTAACTTTTTAGATTATGCATAATAATTTAGATTATTTATAACCCTTATGTGTAGTTATTTAGATTATTATAAAAACTCTTATTTAAATTTTTATGATCATAGCAAATATTCTTACACAGATTTTTTTTGACAGATATGATATAAAAATATAAAAATAGATTGGTTATGACAATTAAAAAATGTAGTGTTAAATATTAACTATACAATAATTTATTAAGTATATTTTTATGACAAATATAGTATATGAAGGTAGGGTAGTGGTTATTAAAATTAAATGTGTAATGAAATAGTAATTATGATGTACACTCATTTAAATTATTATAAATATTCTTATTCAAATATGTAATGAAAATAGTAATTATAACCTAATGAAAATAGTAATTCTAGGGTGTAGTCATTTAGATTTTTATAAAAATTCTTATTTAAATTTTTATGGTTATAGCAAATATTCTTACACTGAATTTTTTGACAGGTATGAAAGAAAGATATGAAAGTAGATTGGTTGTGACCATCAAAACATGCAATGGAAAAAGGTAGCTATATTTTTTTAATTCAATATTAATTATACAATTGTTCTTATTAAATAGATTTTTATAACAATTATGGTATAAAGGTAGATTAGTTACAGTTATTAAAATTAAATATGTAATCAAAATAATAAGTGTGGTGTATAATCAGTTTTATTATTATAAATATTTTTATTCAAACATGTAATGAAAATATTAATTATACTAGTGTCTAGTGATTTAGATTATTAAAAAACTCTTATTCAATTTTTTTTAATGGTTATAGTAAACATTCTTACACAGATTTTTTGGGACAGTTATAATAGAAAAATATAAAGGTATATGACCGGAAAAAGGTAATTGTATTTTTTTAATTCAATATTAATTATGTAATTGTATTTTTTAATTCAATATTAATTATACAATCATTTATTTTATTTTAATTATATAAGTAAAACTTTGTTATTATAACCCATTATCAATATTTATTTTTTTTATGTGTTTTATTTCTTATGTTTATGTGTGGTATCACAAGTTTATTTATAAGAATGGCTCCTAAGTGCAAGTTTACTCAAAAGAAATATGGATGTTTTTATATGTTCATTTTCTCTCATTAATTTTTAATTATATGAAAGTTATGTACATACATTATTAATAAAAACATTTTTTTCATGGAAGAGTTTAAAACCCTTTTCAAGTGCTGGAAGAAGGGTGGGGCCCCACTCTCCTTAGAGTAGTGTAGTTTTTCTTGTTTGTATATTTTTATTTTTTATGTTTTTATTAAGTTCATACATATAAAAATTTACTTTCTAAACACATTTACTTGATACAATCTTACATTTACACTTAAAGCATGTAATTCTACATTCACATTCACATTCACATTTATAAAAATCTCATTCAAACTATGCAATAGTATATTTCAATTTTCTAAAAACTTTTTTCACTTGCAAATTATATAATTTTACATAATACACCAAAAATATTAAAAGTTGTTTTAATAACTTAACTATTCTTATTATTTTAGTTTATTTATTTATTTATTATTTTATATTTTTCAATTTATTTTTATTTTTGAATTTATTATTTTATTTTTTTCTATTTATTTTTATTTTATTATTTATATATTTTCTAGTTAGATAAAATGATTTATGTGATAAAGTGATTTATGTGTTTTTTATAAAAACAAATTAAATAATATGTGATATATTAAATTTGAAATTATGTCATATATGTTTGTTTATTTAAAATTGTACATATATGTATAAATGGTTTTGACAATATTGTTTGTTTATGTTTGTACATATTAGTTTGATATTATGTGTGTGTTTATTTGAAATTGCATGTGTATGTTTTGACAATTTATGTGTATGTTTGTATATGGATTTGAAATTGTATAATGTGTGTTTTTTTGTTTGAATTCATGTATTGTATATGTTTATGTTTGTATATTAATTTGAATTTGTATATTGTGTGTTTACTTATTTGAAATTATTATATGTGTATAAATGGTTTTGACAATGTTTGTTTATGTTGTATATTGATTGGAAATTCTATAATGTGTATTTGTTTATTTCAATTTGTATATTTCATTTTCACACGAACTATATTAACCTATTATTATGACTATGATCATTTTAAAATTTTAAATTAGTATAAAAACTTTTATTTAAATTTAGATTATTATAAAAACTCTTATTTAAATTTAAAGATTGTGACTAATAATTTTGATTATTTATAACCCTTATGTATAGTTATTTAGATTATTATAAAAACTCTTATTTAAATTTTTATGATTATGGCAAATATTTTTACATAGATTTTTTTTGACAAGTATGATATAAAAATAGATTGGTTATGACAATTAAAACATGCACTGTTCAATATTAACTATACAATAATTTATTAAGTTTACTTTTATGACAAATATGGTATATGAAGGTAAGGTAGTGGTTATTAAAATTAAATGTGTAATGAAAATAGTAATTATGATGTACACTCATTTAAATTATTATAAATATTCTTATTATTTATTTTTATTTTTATTGTTTATATATTTTTTAGTTAGATAAAGTGATTTATGTGTTTTATATAAAAACAAATTAAGTAATATGTAATATATTAAATTTGAAAGTATACAATGTATGTTTGTTTATTTAAAATTGTACATATATGTAGAAATGGTTTTGACAATATTGTTTGTTTATGTTTGTACATATTAATTTGATATTATGTGTGTTTATTTGAAATTGCATGTATGTAAGTGGTTTTGACAATTTATGTGTATATTTGTATATGGATTTGAAATTGTATAATGTGTGTTTTCTTGTTTGAATTCATGTATTGTGTATGTTTATGTTTGTATATTAATTTAAATTTGTATATTCCGTGTTTACTTAATTGAAATTATTATATGTGTGCAAAGGGTTTGACAATGTTTGTTTATGTTGTATATTGATTGGAAATTGTATAATGTGTATTTGTTTATTTCAATTTGTATATTGTATGTTTGATTGTTTGAAATTCCATGTGTGTAGATGGTTTTGACAATGTTTGTTTGTTTATATATTGATTTGAAATTGTATAAAATGTGTTTGCTTATATAAATTTATAGTGTTTCTTAAGTATTTGAATGCATGTTTATATTTGTGCATTGATTTGAAATTGTATAATGTGTGTTTACTTATTTGTATTTGTATATTATGTGTTTGTTTTCCTTTATTTGTGTTTGTAAATTGATTTGAAATTGTATAATATATATTCACATCTTTGAATTTGTATATTGTGTATTTGTTTATGTGTATGGGTACATATTGTGTGTGAATGATTTTGATTTCAAATTGTATAAAATGTGTTTGCTTATATAAATTTATAGTATTTCTTAAGTATTTAAATGCATGTTTATATTTGTGTATTGATTTGAAATTGTATAATGTGTGTTTGTTTATTTGTATTTGTATATTATGTGATTGTTTTCCTTTATTTGTGTTTGTAAATTGATTTGAAATTGTATAATATATGTTCACATCTTTGAATTTGTATATTGTGTATTTGTTTGTGTATGGGTACATATTGTGTGTGAATGATTTTGATTTGAAATTGTATAAAATGTGTTTGCTTATATAAATTTATAGTGTTTCTTAAGTATTTAAATGCATGTTTATATTTGTGTATTGATTTGAAATTGTATAATGTGTGTTTGCTTATTTGTATTTGTATATTATGTGACTGTTTTCCTTTATTTGTGTTTGTAAATTGATTTGAAATTGTATAATATATGTTCACATCTTTGAATTTGTATATTGTGTATTTGTTTGTGTGTATGGGTACATATTGTGTGTAAATGATTTTGAATTGAAATTGTATAAAATGTGTTTGCTTATATAAATTTATAGTGTTTCTTAAGTATTTAAATGCATATTTATATTTTTGTATTGATTTGAAATTGTATAATGCGTGTTTGCTTATCTGTATTTGTATATTATGTGTTTGTTTTCCTTTATTTATGTTTGTAAATTGATTTGAAATTATATAATATATGTCCACATCTTTGAATTTGTATATTGTGTATTTGTTTATTTGTATGGGTACATATTGTGTGTGAATGATTTTGATTTGAAATTGTATAAAATGAGTTTGCTTATATACATTTATAGTGTTTCTTAAGTATTTAAATGTATGTTTATATTTGTGTATTGATTTGAAATTGTATAATGTGTGTTTGCTTATTTGTATTTGTATATTATGTATTTGTTTTCCTTTATTTGTGTTTGTAAATTGATTTCAAATTGTATAATATATGTTCACATCTTTGAATTTGTATATTGTGTATTTGTTTATGTGTATGGTACATATTGTGTGTGAATGATTTTGACTAGAAATTGTATAAAATGTATTTGCTTATATAAATTTATAGTGTTTCTTAAGTTTTTAAATGCATGTTTATATTTGTGTATTGATTTGAAATTG
Organism: Picea sitchensis; assembly: GCA_010110895.2. Lineage (NCBI taxonomy): Eukaryota > Viridiplantae > Streptophyta > Pinopsida > Pinales > Pinaceae > Picea > Picea sitchensis. Next base: position 288,342 of record SNQJ01S0006683.1, on the reverse strand, counting down.
TATAATGTGTGTTTGCTTATTTGTATTTGTATATTATGTGTTTGTTTTCATTTATTTGTGTTTATAAATTGATTTGAAATTGTATAGTATATGTTCACAACTTTGAATTTGTATATATTTGTTTATGTGTATGGGTACATATTGTGTGTGAATGATTTTGATTTGAAATTGTATAAAATGTGTTTGCTTATATAAATTTATAGTGTTTCTTAAGTATTTAAATGCATGTTTGTATTTTTGTATTGATTTGAAATTGTATATTGTGTGCTTGTTTATTTGTATTTGTATATTATGTGTTTGTTTTTCTTTATTTGTGTTTGTAAATTGGTTTGAAATTGTATAATATATGTTCACATCTTTGAATTTGTATATTGTGTATTTGTTTATGTGTATGAGTATATATTGTGTGTGAATGATTTTGATAATGGTTTTGTTTGTTTGTTGATGTTAAATTGTATATTGTGTGTTTTCTTATGTGAATTTGTACATTGAATGTTTGTTTATTTGAAATTGTATATGTCTTTATGAGTAGTGTTGACAATGTTTGTTTGCTTATGTGTGTGTATTGATTTGAAATTATATAATGTGTCTTTGCTTATTTTTGTATTTGTATGTTGTGTGTTTGTTCACTCTTCTTTGTGTTTGTAAATTGATTTGAAATTGTATAATGTGTGTTTGTTTATTTGAATTTGTATATTGTGTGCTTGCTTACTCTTGTTCATGTTTATATATTGATTTGAAATTGTATAATGTGTGTTCACACGTATGAGTAGTGTTGACAATGTTTGTTTTCTTATGTTAGTGTATTGATTTGAAATTGTATAATGTGTGTTTACATGTGTGAGTATTGTTGACAATGTTTGTTCGTTTATGTTTGTGTATTGATTTGAAATTGTATAATATGTGTTTGTTTACTCTTGTTTGTGTTTGTAAATTGATTTGAAATTGTATAATGTATGTTCACATGTATGACTAGTGTTGCCAATGGTTGTTTGTTTATGTTTGTGTATTGATTTGAAATTGTATAATGTGTGTTTGTTTACTCTTGTTTGTGTTTGTACATAGATTTGAAATTGTGTAATGTGTTCACATCTTTGAATTTGTTTGTTTATTTGAGTATGCATATGTATGTGTGTGAATGGTTTTGATAATGTTTTTGTTTGTGTTGATGTTAAATTGTATAATATGTGTTTACTTATGTGAAGTTGTACATTGTATCTACTTATTTGATATTGTATATGTATGTATGAGTGTTTTTGACAATGTTTGTTTGCTTATATTTGTGTATTGATTTGCAATTGTACAATGTTTACTTATTTTTTATTTGTACATTGTATGTTTGTTTATTTCAATTTTCATGTTTATCTATTTGAAATTATATATGTATGTATGTTGTATTGAGTTTTAGGGATGACAAGATTTGCAATTCTTTTTTTTTTTTAAGTAAGAGATTTTATATATAAAGGGCCTTCAAAAGCCAGACTAGAGTTACAAAAGCTTGAAAACTGAAAACAACCATGTTGTAGTTACCGAACTGCCCTAAGAAAGGGGAAACCAGTTCAGCCAATCGGCTAAGTCTAGCAAATTACAGTGTGACAGTCTTAGATAAACAGAACTAAACTCACTAGGCTACAACTAAGAAAATAAACTAGTAAAAAGATCAGATCCCCAGAGGGGTCAGACACTTGGAAAATAACCTGGCCAGGTGGCTTGGTAGGCTGCGTCCCAAGGTTCCTCTTCGATGGGTGTCCCTTTCCCTTCCATTTGCATGTCAACGTCCAGGTTTCCCCCTTCCAGGTTGGCAGCTGGCAGGGTGACTCCGGGTGGATTGTGCGCGTGGATGCCTGTAGCTATCGCAGCCTCTGTGTCCCTATGCGTGACCTGCACCAAGTCGTCCCCTTCTGGCTGTTGCACCTGTTCATTCCCGTTGACGACCTCTGCATGGGGAATCTCTGTTGTTGCCGCAGCTTCTGGAGTGGAGTGGAAAGCTTCCTAGAAGGTGGAAAGGATCCGAAGGAGGGTCAAAATTTTCCCATCCAAAAGCTGCAGTCAGAAATAGAGGTCCTCCAATCCTTGCCGGAGCTCAAAAACCAGCCCATAGAGGATGGCTAGACTATCCTTCAACTGCGAGTCAGGGATGAAGTCGGTGGATGAGTGCGTGCTATGCTGGGCATTCCGGGGAAAGGGTGGCGCCTCCAAGGGTGGTTGGGAGGAGCAGGCTATCGGTGCAAAAGAAGGCCCGTTGGCTAGGGAATTCGGTGGAACTGTTGGAAATCGCAAGAGAGATCCCGACGAGCTATCAGTGATGACCAGACATTCGAACCGGGAGGCAGGCGGGGTGGAGGAGGTGAGAGGTTCTAGCTCGAGCTGCAAAGGTTGCAAGGATTGCGTTGAGGTCGAGCCAGGGGGAGAAATAGAAACACGGGGCCGAGGAGGATGCCATGGAGATCCTCTCCTTGGCCTCCCTCTTTTCTGCGACATTCTGAGCTCGCAGGGAAGGAAAAACTGAACCAAATGTCCCGGATGGACATGGAGAGCTTGGAGAAGTCTAAAGGCGGTGAGCACCATGAAAAACCAGAGTGAGCCAGGTCTGGGCGGCAGAGGGATAAGAGGGTCGGATCTCATGCGGGGGTTGAAGTCACCTACAGACAGAGAAGCCATGGTGGAGACAATAATGGGAGTTGGGCGCACTGGCGTTAATGGTGCAGCGGACGTCGTAATATCAAATAAATGCATGGTTTAGGCGGCAGGTCTTGGCACGAGCCGGGCACATGGTCCCCTGCCGTGTTGGCCTGTCCTCTCCTCATCCTCTCGCCATGTGGCCCACACTAACACCCCATCCAGGGGAAGATTTGCAATTCTTTGATTGATATGTATATATTATATTTTTTGAATGAATGTGTTTGTTGGGTATAATTTAAAATTGATTTAAAATCTATTTAAACTAGTAGTTTATATATATNTTATTTTTATTTATTTTTAATAATTCTTTAAGCTCTTTTGATATCATCATCTTAATCCCTTTTTAATAAAAATTCTAAACATTATTAATAACTGTTTTTAATAAACATTATAAAAATAACATTAATATGAGCAATGCAAAAATTATCATAATTTCATTTTATTGATGCTAATAATCCCTTTTTAATAAAAAATATAAACATTATTGACAACTATTTTTAATAAATATTATAAAAATAACATTAATATGAACAAGGAAAAAATTATCATAATTTCATTTTATTGATGCTAATAAGTTCTAGAAAGACATTACTACTAAATTCACATATTAAACAAGATAATAAAATCACCTTGGCATGTTGATATGTTAAAAAAGTCATATCAACAATGCATAGAACTTTTTGGGGTAAATAAGCTTCCATTTTCCCGTGATTGACCCTGTTAATAGAGATTTTTAATATCTTAAAGCAAAGAGAAGCTCTTTCATTTTAATACACATTATTGAAATATATATTTAAAAAACAATTTAAAAAACTTATTATAAAAAAAAAGTAGGAAACACATGTTAAGTATCTTTACACTCATGCAAAGTTCTTAGTCATTCATATTAAACAAATATACAAATTTCAACAATAACCATTACCAAAATACAATTTTATAAGGGCACCAAATGATCATATATGAAAAAACAATAATAGATTTTTCTCTTTTATTTTAAAATATATATTTAAAAACAACTTAAAAAAATATTTCAAAGTTCTTAGTCATTCATGTTAAACAAATATACAAATTTCGACAATAACCATTACCAAAATACAATTTTATAAAGACACCAAATGATCATATATAAAAAAACAATAATAGATTTTTCTCTTTTATTTTAAAATATATATTTAAAAACAACTTAAAAAAATATTTCAAAAATTTCAAATATATATTTAAGAAAGAAATAATACCATAATTTTTTTCTTTAAAGAAATTTACCTACCTTCTTATAAGAAAAAGGGTGGGGAGCACATATATCTTTACACTCTAATATATTAAATTAATATATAAGTTTCAACAACCACCATAGATACCAAATCATTACATAAAGCAATAATAATTCTCTTTTATTTTAATACACTATTAAAATATATATTTAAAAACTTCAAATATATATTTAACATATTGTCATTTTTTTCATTTTTTTCTTTTAATGGAAAAGGGTAGGAAGCACACCTTTTTCCTTATCTTTACACTTATATCAAAGCATGCAAAGTTCTAGCCATTCATAAAGTTTCAACAAAAATCATTACCTAGATACATTTTTTTATATTTGCAATTAAAAATATGAATTGTGATCTCTATTTGATGACATTTTTTTGTTAGCGTCTCTTTTAGATGCTTTGTGATAAGCAATAACATTTTTTTCTATATTTACAATTAATTTTTTCTATATTTACAATTAAAAAGATGAACATGTGATCTCTATTTGATGACATTTTTTTTGTTAATGTATCTCACTTGGATGCTTGTTCAAAGGTTCACAAACTGATTTCTTAATTTTAACTTTTAAAATACACTATTAAAATATATATTTAGAAAACAAATTTAAAAACTTCAAATATATATTTAAGAACATTAATACCATCAATTTTTTTATGGATTTACTTGTCCTTCATAAAGTTTCATTAACCATTACCCAAATACAATTTTTATAGAGGTATCAAATCATCACATACAAAAAGCAATGACATTTTTCTATATTTTCAATTAAAAAGATGAACATGTGATCTTTATTTGACAACATTTTTTTGTTAGATCATGTCTCTCTTGAATGTTTGTTGTCCAAAGGTTCACAAAATGATTTCTTAATTTTAATTTTTTAAATGCAAACAACTTATATCTTAAAGATAATTCTTAAGAGCTTGGAATAGACATATTTTATTCATACAATGTTCATTATGGCAACAAAATATGTCTTCATTTCATTTACTAATAATCACTTTATACAATAAACTTACAAAGGTTTAACATATCAAGAACAAACATGACACAAATGTCTCTTTAAAGTTTCTCCTTCCAAGCTAAAACAATTGCTTTATTGTTTGATTTCATTTCAAATGCCTCTTTGAAGTTTCTCCTTCCAAGCTAAAACAATTGCTTTATTGTTTGATTTCATTTACTCTACTTCCTTTGCTTTCAAACAATTTAATTTGTAAAGGGGTTATGTTTCTAAGTGGCTTCCTAAGCCTAATGTTTGGCTTTGTGATAAATCATGTCATGTTTTAATCAATTTGTCAAACCCTTGCAAATTTCAAACTATTATTCATGACAAACCATCCTTGCAACATGAAATACTTTACTACCCTCAAAGTTATAGTTCAACATGACTCCCAACCAATAAAAGAAAATTTTACAATTGGTAGGTAAATGAGTAGGAAAATCTAGCATTTAGATAAGATAATCCACTCAATATTTGCACTCATACTTTGTACATTGTATTTTATTTGATGTTCCATTTTTTTAGGCTAATGAAATAATTCTCGAAGTTCCAAGTTGTTTCTATGATTCTACAGAAACTTTGTGCAATCCATGTTGAGTTTGTATCCCCAAAATAGATAATAAACCTTTAGGGTTTAACACCTTGATCATAGCCGAAGACTCACCGTCAACTTGTTGAGCATTTCACTAGTTTTTTTCTAGCAAGTGTTTGGTTCGAATCCCCTAGGTAAGGCACACTAGTCTACACTAACAATTTGAAGAAGCATCCCTTAGGTACCTCACAAGGTTCTAAAAAAGAAGCAACCCAAGGGGTTAGCCAACCAATTGTTGTCGATGTTGTTAGGCATTTGGCTAGTTTTGTGCCAATAGGTACTCGATTCAAATCTCCCCCTATGTGAGGCATAATAGTCTACATCAATAGGCTTACTAGAAATGTCATCCACGAA
>SNQJ01S0006683.1:264956-282398 GCA_010110895.2 Picea sitchensis | reverse complement strand
GTTAGCCAACCAATTGTTGTCGATGTTGTTAGGCATTTGGCTAGTTTTGTGCCAATAGGTACTCGATTCAAATCTCCCCCTATGTGAGGCATAATAGTCTACATCAATAGGCTTACTAGAAATGTCATCCACGAATATGGGGAAGCATCCCTTGGGTTTCCTTGTGAGGTTTTCCTTCGTGAGAAAAAAAAAACACCTTAACCATGACAAGGACAACAAAAGGCCAATCAATGCAATCTTTAGCAACTTGATGAGTTAGCATTGATATACAACTAGCCCAACCACTTAACATGTGGCTGATGAACATCGAGAGACGGCCGACATCTTTCGCGCACAACATTTTGTTGCCTGACATCTTGTTGCTCGACATTTTGTCGCCTGCCATCTTGTCACTCACTATAGCTTATACGTGGCAAGCAGGTTAATCAGGTTAATGAATAATCTATGTTAATCAAGTTAATAGAATGACATGTGTGAAGGTTATCTGTGTTAAATCTCACATGCACATTGCATATTTTTTATTAAAAGACCAATTAATCTGGAAGTTTTCAATAAGTATACGCTTCTCAACATAATCATCATACCATGTTATTTGATATCTACATTTTATTTTTATTCAATTATTCACTATTTTTATATTATTAGTTGAAAATATACATGTTATGCAACTTTGAGGATTTTTGCATGTATGTAATATAATTATGGATTTTTGCATTTATGTTATGCCTCGATTTCATACATAACATTGGTATGTAATCATATTACTTATGTAGAATAAAAAATAAAAATAGAATTACAATATTTTAGTATAACAACTCCATATATAACATTGGTTTGTGTAATCGTTTGACTTATGTAGAATAAAAAATAAAAATAGAATTACAACATTTTAGTATAACAACGATATATATGTTGCCAAAATGAAACATAACATCCTTTGTAAATTATGTAATTTGTAAAATGGTACATCTACCCTATTAAATACCCTATTAAATCAAGTATTTGTTTCTTACTAAATTATGAATGGAATATATATAATTTGAAATAACATAATAAATTGCGCAAAGTTTGTAGGAGACATTTGATAAAAAAAGATATAATTCAAAATAACATTACTAAATTAATAATAGAAGAGATATAATTTGAAATAACATAACAATTTGCTCAAATGTTATGTTTGTAGAAGACAATTTTTTTTGGAGAAGGATTAGGAGTTTTTATCTAAGTCTAAGATTTCCTTAATCACAAAAAGTCAATTCCAATATATCATTAATCAACACATTCATTTTGTGTGCAAAGCAGTAGTTTAAAAATACTAATAGAGCCTAAAAAAAACATGTCTTGTCTAAAGGTCATCATGAACGATAGATGAAAGTTTCCATTCCACAAGCTTAAAAAATTCAATTCCAATAGATCATTAATCAACACATTCATTTTGTGTGCAAGGCACTAGTTTAAAAATACTAATAGAGCCTCAAAAAACATGTCTAAAGGTCATCATGAACAATCGATGGAAAGTTTCCACTCCACAAGCTCCTTTTTTCAGTCTCTTGTGAATTTGCTCCTTTGACTCTATTTACCTTCATTATAAAACACATAACCCAATGTTAATTAAACTTCCAATTCTCCATTTGGAGATGATACAATTCATTTAAAATAATATAAAAGGAAACATATAAAAAGGAATAAATCATTAAAATGCTTTAATTTTTAAACTTTTTCTTTCGTATAGATATTTTAGTTGAAAGAACATTTAAGGATGAAAGCATATCTCTATAAAATGCAAAATTTACAACAGGAAGTTGAAGGTGCTCCAACTTATACAAAAATCTAGCAACAATAGTGGTGCCAACAACAATTCCAAGCAAAAACTATGGGCAATTTTGGGGGACAGGTTGCTCTCCACCCAACCAATCCTTCAATTAGAGATTGAGAGCCTGTTATCCCTCAATCACCAAAATTATACTAGAGAACGTAAAAATGGGTGACCAAGGCAAGTTTGACTTCTTTCAAGGTCTTAAATGACTATTTATGGGTGCCCGCCATCTTGACCAAGTTGCTCTCATCACAACATCCATAGCCATTACCCACAACTTGAGGGGGCATAGAAAATTATTTAAGCTAGCCAATCCCATCAAACAATGGTTGTGCATCTTAGTGTCAATCAAACAAACCTCCTTAATTATGCTTGTGTGCAATGTCAAGTATTGAGCTCATGCTTCTAGTATCGCCAACCCTCCCATCCCATTTCTGAATCTGAGTTAAATGAACAAACGCTACACTAGCTTACAGTGCCATCTGTTGTGGGATTTACATCATTGTACATGCAAGTTGTATTTTCATTAATCTCCTAACTCCCTAACCACTGAAGATGGTATCATCCATCAATCCTTCCATGTGGTTTACTAGTTGTGTGTCCTTGAGTCCCCAGTACATATCAATAGGTTACACCACCCTGAGACCATTATTCTCAAAGGACATATTCCATGATTGAGGTTGATGATTGAATCATAGTCATATGCCCATTCAATCCCCAACAATGTTGGGTCGAGGTCCTTTTCATCCAAGATTTGGATTAGTTAGAAATTGGCTACAGTTTCCATGCTTGAAATGTCTATCTCTATGTTCTCCACCCCTCCCAATGGAAAGATGTGTTATTGATTTGCTAATCACAACAAAATTGGTGAGTATACTAGTTGTGGGATCCCCATCTGCTACCATGATTGCTTAGGTAGGTATTCACCTTGAATCATGGGTTGAGCATGACGTCTTTCACATCATATACATTGATTTCAACATCCAATCTAAATACACAACCCATGCTTCTTTCTTTTCTTCTTAATGCAACAAGATCTGCATTTTGGTAGAGGAGCACATATCTCCTCATCCCCCTCCACCTTCAAGGTAGTGTGTAACCTTTTGGATAGTTTTTCATCATCTAAGATCTTGGCAAACACTTGTAGAAACTCATATAGTGCTTATGCATCATACAAGAGTGCTTAATGTTGAAGGTGAGATATGATTTGGGAGGGAATTATATGGTGCTTACTTCAATGGCAGTGCCACCTATACCATGCACGATTTCCAACGCTTCTTTGACAGATTGCTTCTACTTCATGGCATTAAACTTTGGTTCATTTTTCACTACTTTCTTGATATATTGGGGCTCCTTGTTCTGTTAGTTGTTCTATGTCTTTGTGCCTCTATGAGTCACTATATGTGTCATTAATGTTTATGGGGTATCATCTAATCGAGGCTCAGCGTTAACTAATTCGATGATTCTCTGATTTTGAGCATCCGATTTTGCAATCAAACCTAGACAATCTTTGGAATTATGGCCTACAATGCAATAGTGATCACCCCGCGACTAACGAGGGTTAGGACAATGTCTTGATATGTGTCCAATCTCTTCACATTTGTAGTATCCGATCGGGCCATTTCTTCCACCCCCATGATCTATTTTGAATCTCGTTACCCATTATAGGTCATACCTCTTCCACCCAAAATGATGTTCTATCAAACCTGACCACTAGGGCTAATAGATCCCAACAATGGTCTATATTATGTCCAGATGTCTTATACAACTCATGATATAAGTCCATTGGGTGGAGGTATATTTCTACAAAATTGAGCATCGATACAAGGGGTGATTTCCATATGCCTTAGATATCTCACACCATTCTCTGGCTTGTGGTGTAAACTACAATTGAGGGTTCATCGACCCTATCACTACTCAACCCACTACTATGCACAACATAAGGCAGTCTACTATTATATGGCACTTTGTTTTGCACCCAATGCACCATACCTACTCTCATGTTCCGTTAGCACAAGTCAACTCATGGAGTTGCTCTATCATGAAGGAAACCTAGTTCTACACTCATGACATCCTTGGAACTATCATAAAGGGTTGTTCTCAACACTTATTTTCTTCCCAGACTTATTATTTCAAACCTTACTACTTGCTCAATGGTTCTTTCAAAGTATTTATTTTAATATGTCATTAGAAGGCCTCCATGATCTTTTAGAGGGAGATAGAACGATAGCTAGATCATTACTTCTTTGAATCATTGGGCATATTCCCAAGTGCTTTCCCTATCTTGTTCTTTAATGTCTTTTAGCTATGCAACACTCTGAAAGGCCAATCATGTTTCATTGAAAATCTGAGATGTCCCAGGGGGGTGGTTTGCACGTACTTTATTTACCATCATAGTGTACAAGACCACAAGGTCGTCTAAAACAATAGTATCTTTGCCTTATCAGTCGAGGTCCCCAGTGCATTCCATACACCTTCGCATAGGAACCAATGTTGGTTTTCATCCTCCTCTCTTTGCCCAGTGAACTTCAAGGGGTGTAACCTTATATAACCCATTGTCGCACCAATTGTAAATCCTTGTGGACTCAATTACTAAATGAATCTGAGGTTCCAAAAACTTGTACCTTGGTGAACTTTAATTTTATTCTCCATACCACCACTAGCCCCTACTATTCATTATTGTCTTGCACTATTAATCATAACTAAACTATTAATCACTATAAAAGAAGAATGTACTTTTTTTGGACTAGAACGTGCAGGGGGTGGTTATTGTCCTGGTATGGATCCTCCACTTGGTAGTGGTGTTAACTCTAGTTCTTTTATATTTGTTTCTCCAAACAACTAGTACACACCTGAGAATGAGTCATTAAACTATGTCTTTAAGGTCGAGATATCAATTTCGAGATTTTCTAACTTGAAGTGGGATCTTCTAACTACACATCCACTATAGTATGTGTCTACATTCAAGTGTTGACACCCTAGACTTATCCTTTAGAGGGTGTGTCTCTATCACAATGTTCTTGAGGGGGTGTTTCCTATCATCGTAGTGTCTTCATTTATTCCAACATCCTACAGGCCAAACCCTTCAAATAAAAGAAAAGACATAAAATCCAAAACTAGCTCCATTGATACATAAGGAATTGCGAAAAATGATCAAACTCCAGATTATTTCTCTCACAAGACATTCATCATGGGTGGCCAACGTGGTGCCAATTAGAAAAAATGGTGAAATTAGGTTTCCTATTGACTTCAAGAATTTGATTCACTGATCTCTCAAAAACAATTATCCACTTCCAAATATGGAGCATTTGTTATGAAAGGTCACAAGATAAGGAATGATGTCTATGTCAAATGTTTTTTCAAGGTATAATCAAGGGCTTGTACAAGAGGAATATAAACCATGGGGGACTTTCATGTACCTTAGGATGCCACTGGGGTTGTTAAATGTCATATCCACATTTTCATAATGTTATGAACTATGCATTCAAGACATCATGGGTAAGATTGTTGTGATTCATCATGGTGATTTCACAATTTTCTAAATATGGGAGTGCACATGTTTGTCATTTCAAGTCAAGTGTTTGAAAAATGTAGAAAGAATGGGATTTCTCACATTTCCAAGAAGTTGGTTTTTGGCATGAATGAAGGAAAATTATTGGGCCAGATTGTAACCAAAGATGGTGTCACAATTGATCGATGGTATCAAAATTGATCCAACATGAACGTAAGGTATTCAACAAGTACCATTACCTTCCAATAAGGAAGCAATGCCATCATTCTTTGGCCAAATCAACTTCATTACGGGGGGTTCATACTAAGCTTCATTGTTATTACCAAACCTATTTCAGCCATGCTAAAGAAGGGTCAAGATTCCATATAAAGTTAAAAAATTATGGAAGCCTTTCAAGAGATTCCATATAATTTATCTTTTTGCTCATGTAGTTAACTACACCAACCAAGGTTTTCCAAGCTTGCTTCTTGGCAATTGGAATCTTTCCACCATCTTAGGATCTAGATAACTATGACTAGCTCCTAAATCAATTAAAATAGCAATGGGTTGGTCAATAATCTTTGCATCAACTTGACATTGAAGTCATCTTGTTTCTCCTTGGCTTTCTTAAGCCCTTCATCATCATCTTTATAGCCTTGGACATCTTTTTACAGTCCCTTTATGGTTTCTACCAAGTTTATGCACTTCTCCTTGGATCTTGTACAATCAACACCCAAACCGACATACATATCTTTGAATTCATCATCATGGCTAAAAGCTCTCAACACATATTCCATGTTTTTTTACTTTCTAATGAGATCATGTCCTTCTTCTTAACTACTCCTAAGTCTCATGGACCATATTGGGAGAGAAGAAGATCACACATCATCTCTTCTTGGCATTTAACCAAGAACCACCTGGTCCTAGACCAGGATACCCCTGAACACATATGGGGGGCCCTAGATCACCACTAGGGTCTTATCCACTAAGGTAAACAACCAAGAATCAATCTAAGCATTGACCAAGGATTCCCTGGAACACATCCAAGGGCCCTAGAACACATCTAGGGACTTACATCATCAAACTACTTGGTCCTTGACCAAGAACCCCAACAATACACTAGGGGTCCTCACTAGGGTCTTTTGCCATGGCTCTAACTGCTTGGTCCCAGACCAAGAACCCCAGGAGTGCACTAGAGGCCCTAGATATCAGTTAGGGTCTTATGCCATCCTCCCGAAGAATGGCTCTTGCAGCTGCTTAAATTTAACATTTGAAAAGGATGAAAATGTTCTTGCAGATCAAAGAAATAAATAATTGTGAAAACGTACTTAAAGAAGGAGCCAATGGGGTGGAGATTCAAAAACAAAAGGGGAGAAGAAAATTGCAAGCAAAGATACAAAAACAAGAGTGAATAAAAACATATTCAACAACAATGACAATAAAATCCTAACTAAAAGAGGAACATGCAATCTTAGGCATCTCCCTCTTCAAATGTAATATAATGTTGGGATTCTAATACAATTATTGGGCAATGTAATCATCGTTGAAATGAATAGTGAGGAAGGTGTCTACCCTTGCTCGTGTGTCCTAGAGCATGAGGGGGACATTAAACACCCTAATGGACTCTTTTGTAATCTTTTCCTAAGTCCAACTCAGGAAAAGTCATGTATAATGTTCTAAGTTGTCATTGACTTTATTGGTTGTATTCCCTGAGGTTAATTGAGAAAATAATTTAATTTATCTATTATATTTAGCATCTCAAGGAAAGATGAGATCTAATCTTAGTCATTGATCTCCCTTGAGAAGAGCCAATGTGAGATTATAAAGAGAGGGTGAGGGCACAAACAAATTATATCACTTGAGAGTGACTGAGAGAGTTCGATCTTATATATTCAGAGGGAGAGATTGAATTGAGTATCTTGAGGGTTTCTTTCATGAAACAGAGGAGGATTTTCTTGCAGGGTTGAGAGATTTTTCTTGAGCATGCGGAGGGCCAAACTCAACCACAGAGTGCGAGCCCTCAGGCTTATGCAGTTTTATGCAAAGGAGTCGTACATCTATTGTAGAGACTCTCCAACTTGGATCTGTTACAATGTTTTGGTTCCTAGAGGTTGCTTAGGGTCCAGACTCCATACTATCCTAGAAAATTCAAACATTGGGCATCAACTCAGTATTTTGTTAGATCGACCTATTTTCTGTAAGAGGGTTCTTCACATTTCCTGTTGAATAATAAATCTTTTGATCTATTGCACCAGTTTTCCCACTTTGGGGTTTTTCCGAGGACTATTTGTCCAAAAATATCTTGTGTACCTTGTGTGATTGTTGTTGGTGTCTTTACTATAGATCCTGGTTATTATTTTATGTTGCATATTTAATTTTTGAAGAATATAACCTAGCTGATTTTTCTTTTTTAAATTAAAAATAAAGTTTTGTGTTAATGTTGGATTATTAAAAGAATTTTCACATGGCATCAAAGCAGGGCAGTTAAGAAACGACATCCAAGGTAGATCTAAACAAATCTGAAGAATATCGTGACATATCTAAGCACAGAACAAGCAGATATAGACAGATCTGAAGAAGATCGTGGCAGATCTAAGAACAAAACAAGCAGATGTAGACCAATCAGAAGAAGATCATGGAAAATATAAGCATAGAGAAGGACATCAAAACGATACAACATTTTATCAGATCTGAACAAAACTTAAGTAAATCATACAAATCAAGGCAGTCGTAATATTTCTGCAGCAAGGGTTTGAACCTTGAGGGTTTGAACAAAATGGCCATGAGTTTTAGGGTGGAAGACAAGTTACAAGGGGCTCAAAATTACCCCACCTAGAAGGAAAGAATGGCAATGATATTAGAAGCATAGTTTTAAAAAACAGAACCAGTCGAGGGTCCAACCAGAACCAAACTGGAAATGGTAATGAACTGGTCGAACCAGTTTTTTTAAAAATACATAAAATATTTAAATTTTAACGAAAAAAATATGTTTTTAAGATTTTAAATCATGTTTCCAAAACATTAGAGACAATTAGAGACAACATATCCAAAGTATGCTCATGAATATATCTTACAGATGCAATGGGTGTGTTATTGATGCGGCACCAAAGATCACATACCACTCCAAGTCCTTTTAAGGAACTGACTTAAATTACTAAGTATATGATTGATAGATGTATGTGTTGGTTCAAGTATTGAAGCACCAGTGACATTATTTACTTGGCAATCATCATAAGCTTCTCCACTCTATAGTTCCTCTAAAGATGGATAAAATTTGAGAATGCATTCCACATGAAGTGTAATAATTATTTTTAGTAGTTCAAGATTGTGATTTAAGTACCAAAAAAGAAACACAAATAAAGTGGAAGATTTCCTATTGTGACCAACAACAGTTGGATTGACAATATCTTTGCAATTTCAACAATTGTCTAGACTTCATGCAAATTTATGTAGTATTGCAAATCTTTGTGATGATGCCTTCATAGGAAGGATTTTGTAAAAAACCAGCACTATTATGTTCCTTTTGGAGATTTTCAAGTTAACTGAAGAGTGTACATTGTCACCTCGTACAATCTCCCTGCACTTTGTGTTAGTGCTTGGAAACCACAGGGGAGAATCCCTATGCAACCTATACGCGTAGTGTGAACCCTAAAGATAAAAAATCTCTGCCAAACTACAATACATGCTTGTTGTAATTCGAAATATAAGACCTGTAATCTGTAATTAAACACACTAAACAACAAACAAAATCACATATTTACACCTAAGGATGATTATTCACTTGGGGAAACATGCAAATCTTCTGTTAAAACATGAAAACCTGCTCTTAAAAAGGAAGTTCCACATGCATAAATGTAAAAAGAGCATGTATAAAATTTGTCTTTGACCCAGACTCAAACTCGGCCTCAGACTCATCATCTAAATGCTCCAAAATGCTTAATAAGAGAAGTGTGAGACACTTAGAGAGGACTGAGTGTCTTATAGACTAGAATTAGGGTTTAGGGGATCTTAGGTTTTAGGTTTTAGGGGGTTTTAGGTTTAGGTTTTAGGGGGTTTTAGGTTTAGGTTTTAGGTTTTAGGGACCAAACTGGCCGGTTTATTACCAAACCGACCGGTTTGTTCATAAATCGGTCGACCAATTCGGTTTATTGGCCGGTTTGAACCGATCGACCATCAAACCGGTAAAACCGGCTGGTTCCAGTTCCGATTCACCAGATTTTAAAACAAGTATTGGAAGTCAATGATGTGTTAGATCATGTCAGAGACAAGGCAACAACTCCCACAGGTGCAACTGAATTGGTTATCTTGAAGAAAGGTGAGGCCAAGGCAAAGATCCTGATTCTTGATGGGATAAATGACCATGTGGTCCCACATCTCTCAGGAAATGTTGAGGCAAAAGATATGTGGAAAGCCCCAAGTGACCTCTACCAAACCAAAAATGAAAACAGAGTGATGGCTCTGCACAAGCAATTGC
The DNA here is from genome assembly GCA_010110895.2 of Picea sitchensis. NCBI lineage: Eukaryota > Viridiplantae > Streptophyta > Pinopsida > Pinales > Pinaceae > Picea > Picea sitchensis. The sequence continues at coordinate 272,618 of SNQJ01S0006683.1, read as the reverse complement.
GTGGGACCAAGATGGCCAAAGGTGAGGTTGTGATTCCTTATCTTACAAGAATAACTCAAATTGGAGATGAACTTGTAGCAATCAATGAAAAGACTGAAGATCCTGAGCTCATGTGTATTGCACTAGACGGTTTCACTAAGTCATGGGATGTTTTTGTCTATGTTGTGGTAGCTCGAGAGAACCTCCCTGATAGGAAACGTTTGTGGGATGATTTGGTGCAGGAAGAGATTAGAATTGGTCAAGCAAGACCATCATCTTCAACTCATGCAGAGGATGAAGAAGGTTTGGCCCTTGTAGGCAAAGCAAAAGGAAAGAAGAAGAAGAAAGGTGGAAAGAAAAACATTGACTTCTCAAAAGTCAAGTGCTTCCAGTGTCACAAGATGGGACACTTTGCATCACAGTGTCTAGAGAGAAAGAAGAAGAATAAGCCACAAATGGCAGCTTTAGCAACAGTGGATGAGTTTGCCAAGTCATTTGAGGAGGATTTCTGCTTCATAACCTGTATGTCTAGTGCAGTGGTTTCAAACATTTGGTTTGTAGACAGTGGTGCATCTTGTCATATGACAGGGTGCAAAGAGTGGTTTACTAGGATACAGGAGGGAGGCGTAAATCTAGTCATTGAGTTAGGGGATGACAGGCGCTATAAGGCAAAAGGAGTTGGCACAGTCTCATTTCAAAGGGAGTCTAGGAAGCCACTATGTTTCAGTGATGTGTTATATGTTCCAAGGTTGACCAAGAACCTCATCTCGCTCTCTACTCTTGAGGACAAGGGATATGAGGTCACTTTCCGTAAAGGAAAGGTGTTCATCAGAACTGGTGGGTTAGGTGAGAAGATGGACATGATGATTGGGGTTCAAGAGGATAAGGTCTATAGGTTACAGGTTCAGCCAAGGAGAGAATTAGTGAGTATCACCATAGACATAGGTGAGTTGTAGCACAAGAGGATGGCACACATTCATTATGGTGCTTTGGGGCATTTGAGGGAGGTAGTCAATGGATTTCCTAAGATTACAACTAAGAGGCATGACCCTTGCAAGGGTTGTGCATTGTGCAAGTATGCTTGGAAACCCTTTCCATCTAGTGAGCATAGGTCCAAGGGAGTACTGGAACTGATACACTGACGTATGTGGGTCGATGAGCGTGGAGTTAGTGAGTGGCTTCAAATACTTTGTCTTGTTTATTGATGACTACTCCAGGAAGACCTGGATTTACTTTCTAAAGACCAAGGATGAGGTCTTTGGGAGGTTTCAAGAGTTTAGATCTCTGGTGGAAAACCAAACTGGGAGGAAGATTCGGGTCTAATGGGGGAGAGTACACTTCCAAGGAGTTTGAGGATTATTGCACAACAACAGGGATTAAGAAGGAACTCATAGTTCCTTAAGGCTTACAATCCTCAACAAAATGGAGTGGCTGAGAGAAAGAATAGGACTATGGTTGGAGCATGATGAGCTATGATTCATGATCAGGGACTTCCATTGATCTTATGGGCAAAGGCGAGCAGTGTTGCAGTATATTTGTAGAATAGGAGTCCCCACACATTTTTTGGGAAACAGACACCTGAGGAGACATTTTCAGGTACTAGGCCATATGTAATTCCTCTTTGCATCTGGGGTAGCATATGCTATTGTCATGTCCCTTAAGAGAAGACGACAAAGTTGGACCCCATGGGGAAATAAAGGGGATACTCGTTGGCTACACCGAGGTTTTCAAAGATTACAATATTTATGTGCCTACATGCAGGAAGGTCATTGTGTGTAGAGATGTACAATTCGAGTAGGAACATGCGTTAAGGAGATCGAGGGATTTGCCAACAAGTGGAGTGAACCAGCAGGAACAGAGCACAGGAGTCCAGAAGTAGGAGGCACAGAGTCAAAAGATATGATCACAGGAGGAGACACAAGATACATTTTTTCCGAGGGAGATTGTTGGACAGGATCATCAAGAGCGAGTTGATGAGGAGGAGCAGCATGATGCAGTTCCCAAGAGAAGATTACTAGGCCACAAATTAAGTGGTACAAGTCCACAGTCAGTGATTCTAGGTTGGGAGAGCTTCTAGAGAGAGACTTCAGACGAAGAAAACCACCAGAGATACTTGGATATATGGCTTTGATTAACCAACTCATTGATGTTGAGTCTTCCATTTATGAGAGTATTGCACGGCATAAGGTGTGGCAAAAGGCCATGATGGAAGAATATGCTTCCATTATGAAAAATGATGTATGGGAGGTAGTTCTGAGGCAAGAGGATAAAAGGGTGGTTGGATCCAAGTGGATCTACAAAATTAAGCATGCAGCAGATGGAAGTGTGGACAAGTACAAATCCCACTTCATGGCCAAGGGGTTTTCATAGTGAGAGGGATTTGATTACAAGGAGACTTTCGCTCCTGTGTCCATGTATTCTTCAATCCAAGCAGTCATTTCATTGGCATCATAGAAGGGTTAGTGCGTTCATCATATGGACATGAAGACCACCTTCCTCAATGGAGTTGTTGAGGAGGAGGTATATGTTGAGCAACCTGAGGGATTTGAGGTTGGCAGCAAAGATACGCATGTGTGCAGACTGAGGAGAGCCTTGTATGGGCTCAAGCGAGCACCTTGATCATGGTACTCGAGGATTGACAACTACTTGAGAGGGATGGGCTTCCAATAGAGTGAGGCAGATCCAAACTTGTATTTTCTTGCAGGGAAGAATCCTTTTATATTGGTACTATATGTAGATGACCTATTTCTCATTGGAGATGAGCAGCTGATAGAAGATTGCAAGGTCAACCTTGCAGCAAAAATTTGAGATGAAATACCTTGGGTTGATGCAATATTTTCTAGGGTTGGAGGTTTGGCAGAAAGATGGGCACTTCTTCCAAGAATAGGGGAAGTATGCAGTAGAGATTTTCCACAATTTCAGGATGATGGACCGTAGGCCCATGTCCACACCTATGGTTACAAATTGAAGGAAGATTGATGCATTAGATTCGAAGACAATAGACCCCATTGCCTATCATCAGTTGATTGGATCGCTCATGTATTTGGTCAATACTCGACCAGATATCATCTTTGCAGTAAACTCTTTGAGTTGGTTCATGGTGGACCCTTGAAGAGTACATTGGATTGCTGGGAAGCATGTGCTTTGCTATCTTAGAGGGATAGTGGAGTACGGGCTATTGTATGATCGTAGTGGTGAAGTGACATTAGCAGGTGATGTTGATTGGGCGAGATGTACAGAGGACATGAAGAGTAATTCAGTTTGTTGCTTTAGCATTGGATCAGGCATCATTTCTTGGTTCAGGAAAAAGCAGAGATTAGTGGCACTGAGCTCTGTTGAGGCAGAGTACATGGAAACTAGTTTGGCATCAAGTGAGGCACTATGGTTGAGAAAGTTACTTTTGGGCTTGTTCAGGCAAGAGCTAGAAGCTATTGTGTTTCACTGTGACAATCAAAGTTGCATCAAGCTCTTTGAGAATCCAGTGTTTCATGACCGTAGCAAGCACATCGATATCAGGTATCACTTCATTCAGATTGTGTACAGAGAGGAATCGTGAGACTTGATTGCATATATACTGATGAGCAGATGGCAACCATATTTACCAAGGCACTGAGCAGACAGAAGTTTGAGAAGTTCAAAGATCATATGGGGTTGCGACAGAACCCCTTCCTCACTAAGAGGGAGAGTTGAAATGAATAGTGAGAAAGGTGCCTACCCTTGCTCGTGTGTCCTAGAGTAAGAGGGGGACGTTAAACACCCTAATGGACTCTTTTGTAATCTTTGCGTAAGTCCAACTTAGGAAAAGTCATGTATAATATTTTAAGTTTTCATTGACTTTATTGATTGTATTCCCTAAGGTTAATTGGGAAAATAATTTAAGTTGTTTGTTATATTTAACATCTCAAGGAAAGATGAGATCCAATCTTAGTCATTGATCTCCCTTGAGAAGAGTCAATGAAAGATTATAAAGAGATGGTGAGGGCACAAACAAATTGTATCACTTGAGAGTGACTAAGAGAATTCAATCTCATATTCAGAGGGAGAGATTGAACTGAGGATCTTGAGGGTTTGTTTCAAGAAACAAAGGAGGATTTTGTTGCAAGGTTGAGAGATTTTTTTTGGGCATACAGAGGGCCAAACTCAGCCACAAAGAGGGAGTCATTAGGCTTACACAGTTGTTGAAATTAGTGCAGTTGCAAGAGCCATTCTCCGAGAGGATGGCATAAGACCCTAACTGAGATCTAGAGCCCCCAATACACTCTTGGGATTCTTGGATTGGGACCAAGTAGTTAGAGCCATGGAAAAAGACCCCAGTGAGGGCCCCAAGTGTATTTATGGGGTTCTTGGTCAAGGACCAAGTAATAAGTCCCTATATGTGTTCTAGGGCCCCTGGATGTGTTCCAGGGAATCCTTGCTCGGTGCTTGGATTGATCCTTGGATGTGTTCCTTAGTGGTTGATGATGTAAGTCCTTAGATGTTTTATAGGGCCCCTGGATGTGTTCCAAGGAATCCTTGCTTAAATGCTTGGGTTGATCCTTGGTCTTGCACCTTGGTGGATGAAAGACCCTAGATGTGTTCTAGGGCCCCCAGATGGTCTAGGACCAGGTGGTTCTTGGTTGTGTACCAAGATGTGATGATGTGTGATCTTCTTCTTCTCTCCTAGGATGGTCCATGAGACCTAGGAGCAGCTAGAAGATGGACATTACCACATCATTGGTTTCTTCTCTTATGCAGGGGTGATAAAAGGTTATAAGTTATCATGAGACATATGTGGACAATTTTTCATTGAAGAACCCCTTGACCTTGTCTTGTAGCCTCCCCTTGCTTGATTCTCATTCTCCATATTGCTTGATGTTGTGTTGGTCTTCTATAAGTCACTTTGACTTATTTGACTTTATAACTAATATTTTTGTTAATTAAAATATTAATTATTATTTATTATTTATTTTATTTTTAGGTTTTTAAGTTAACCTATTCCAACCCTTCCTAAACTATAAATAGGAACCTATCCCTCCCTCATTCTTACACTCACTTACACTCTTCTTATGGTCTGATTTTCTGTGGCTACTTTAGCTTGGTTCTTGTCTTGGGTACGGCCTCCTTGGTGGACTCTCTCTTTCTGATTTAAGGTGTGACCTCTTAGACTTCTTCTCCTTGCTGGACAGGAGATTTATTTCTAGTGTATGGTCTCCCTTTTCTGGGTAATGGTGCCATAGACCTTCCTCTTGCTGTGGTTAAAGTGTTACAGACCTTCTCTTTGCTGTGTTAAGGTGGGTGGAGCTTCCTCTTGCTGTTGAGGGTGTCGTGACCTTCCCTTGACCCTTCTTCTAGGTGTCACTAGGTGTTTTAAGGCTACAACTGCCTCATAGGTAGCCCTTGGCTCCTCTTCCTATTGGTGTTGGTGTTACCTCTTTCTATCCCTGATGTTGTTGCCTTCTACTTCTATCTATCAGATTCTGTTGTGAGGGTTTTGCTGCTGTAGCACTACAGTTTATATTGGATAGTTTTTGGTTGAGCTTTCTTGTTGTCTTTGGGGTTTTTGTATCAAGCCTGCTCTTGCTGATTATCCTTGAGTTCTTCTTGTTAAACTGTTCACTTAAGGATCATGATGAGATCAATCCCTTGAGGGTTTGATCCATGACCTTCATAGCTATTCCGAGCATAAAGAAAGAGGACAACCACACATCAGGTACCTCTATCAATTGGTTTTACTAAGGTAAAGTTCAGATCTTTTTATGCATATGTTTACATCTACTTTAAGTTCAAGTTAATATTCATAAATGTTTTTGTTAATGTTTAAGCCATTATTATAGATGTTTGCATTTCATTAGATAACAATAGCAAAATCCAAGATCACTGAGAAATACACAATCACAAGAGACAACATTTATCCTAGGAAACCCTCTAGGGGAAGAAAACCCAACAAAACTTCCTTAATATAAATAGCCAATACAATGCCAAGAGATCTTTTATGCTAATACAGAAAGTCCTCTCCTAGATATGCGCCACTCTCTCTCTCCTTCTTCTCCGGTAGCAGATCTGAACTTGTCTCTCAAACTGAGCAAGTGAGTTGTGTTTAAGTGAGGCGCTAGCCTCCTTTATTTATACAAGTCTGGCACGTGTGAAGTGTCTCTTCACTGGCAGGGCCGACTTCTCAAACTGGGTGGGTAAACCCACCTTTATTATATTTTTGGGCTTCTTTAATATTTGTTGGGGCTGACTTCTTACTCTACCTATTAAAATTGTCTTTTGACCAATCCACAAAAGGGGATTTGGTCCTATTACAATAACTGACATGTTCAATCTACAATGGGGATTGATCCTATGAATAATATATTAATAAGAACAAGAATACTCTTTGCAGTTACATTATTTCAACACTCCACCTTAACAAGAAGGGTATTCTTTAGCGGCATCATGCGAGAGAGAGAGGACATCATCATCAATAGCATCAGGTAGGTGAGAGGACAACATCATCAATATCATCTTGGAACACTGACTGGCGTATCTATAAATCATCGGAAGTTTTCTTCATCAGCAACATCATCATTCTTAAGGAATGCCATCATCATCTGCATCAATATGTATTAGTATGAAAACTGATACATCATCATCATCATCATAGCACAAGGCTAGCTTATCATAATATAAGACTGGATTTACGTCACAACTATCAAGTTGGAAGCTCAATACTTGTCTCATCTCAATGTCTTGCTTTACGTCATAGCACTCAAGCTGGAAGCAAGATACTAGACTAGCTTTACGTCACAGCTATAACGCTGGAAGCACAATACTAGTCTCATCTCATCATCTTGCTTTACGTCTTACATCTAGGTCAGAAGCAAGGAACACATCTCATCTTGCTTTATGTCTGACAGCTAGGTCAGAAGCATAGAACATCACATCTTGCTTTAGATTTGACAACTTAGTTAGAAGAAAGGAACACATCTCATCTTGCTTTATGTCTGATAGCTAGGTCAAAAGCAATGAACACATCTCATCTTGCTTTACGTCTGACAGCTAGGTCAGAAGCAAGCAACACATCTCATCTTGCTTTACGTCTGATAGCTAGGTCAAAAGCAAGGAACATCGCATCTTGCTTTACGTTTAACAACTAGGTCAGAAGCAAGAAACATCACATCTTTCTTTACGTCTGACAACTAGGTTAGAAGCAATGAACATCACATCAACTCCCCCTTTCAAGGAAGGTCCTTTCAGACTATGCCAAGCTTATCTTGGAAGTACTCAAACTTCACATGAGATAGAGGCTTGGTCAACACTTCAGCAACATGTTCATCCATGCTAATGTACTAGAGCTTCAAGGCTCCTCTCTGTACCATGTCATAGATGTAATGATAGTGGATCTCTATGTGCTTCGACCTGTTGTGGAATACATGATTCTTTGTCATAATTATGCAGCTCTAGTTGTCACATAGAATCAAGGTTGCTCTCATCTCTAAGTCAAATAGGCTAGTCAACAACTTTCGAAGCCATATAGCTTCGCAGCTAGCAGAACATGCAACAATGTACTCCACTTCCATTGTGTTGAGAACAATACTTGATTGCTTCCTACTCTACCACAAGATCATAGCTGATCCCAAACTGAAACAACATCCTGAAATTCTTTTCCTGTCAGAAACACTTCCTGCCCAATCTGCATCAGTATATCCACTCAATGTGAAA
>SNQJ01S0006683.1:232004-247269 GCA_010110895.2 Picea sitchensis | reverse complement strand
TGGGTTTTCTTCCCCTAGAGGGTTTCCCAGGATAAATGTTGTGTCTCTTGTGGATGTGTATTTCTCAGTGATCTTGTTCTTATTATGCTCTTATCTTTATGAAATGCAAAGAACTATAATAATGGCATAAACATTAACAATTAGAGGGCTGTTATATGACGTTTTCAGAGTAAGTTTGTAACAACCAAGTGGCTGTAGCAAATTTTTTCTACAAAAGCAAGTTTTAACCACGAAAACAAGTGAGTAATCCGACAAAAAGTTCACTAATTAGTAGTAGAATGATAATGATAGTTTACTAGCATATTTCCACGGGTAATTTGCAGGGTAGAATCAAAATAGAAGATGATTTGCTTCAGCCCTAATGGCTAAGCTTTTAATTAGCTATAGCTCAAGATCCACTTGACCAATCCAGATGCCCTAGAGGCTTTGACAAGCTTAAAGCATATAGAAAAGATCCCAACTTAAACAATTTCAATATCTCGTGATTCTACGTATCCCAATGCAATGATTTTATTTCTCCAATGCAAGAGATTAGTGCCTTTAACTGTTAAATTTAGAGTTGCTATTAAGTTATTTTCAAATTTACTAGACAATAATAGCATAAGTAGGATCACTTAAAGATACCCAATCACAAGGTACACAACATTTATCCTGGGAAACCCTTAAGACACTTCCATCAACTGCATGTTTGATCATATAGATCTACTTAGAAGTCACTACAGACTTCCCTTCCGGTCTCAGAACAATATCCCATACATCATTCTTCATGATGGACAGATACTCTTCGACCATGGCATCTTTCCAAACCCGCTGACCTGCTACTTCTCCATGACAAGAAGGTTCAATATCAATGATGTGGCTCATAGCTGGAGCATAGCTCGAAAATCTCTGTGGTCTCTTGCTTTCTCGGAATGTACCACGAAAAGCTGCATGTCCCTCTGCCTCCTGCAGAGTCTGTCGAGCCCATGCAGGCCTCTTTTGGCCTACTGCAATGTCTTTGGGAACATTACCTGTAGCTATGGGATCAATTGGATCAACTGGATCTGTAACTGTCTCCCTTTGAACTGTTGAAGGGGGAGAAGGTACCATCTCTTCCTTCTTCTCACTGTCAATCTCCATCTGAGATTCTTTGGATCTTCGGAAGGCTATCTCTTTGCTAACCTCGATTTTTCTCTGACCAGGGATGTATATCCGATATGCCTTCGAAGATTCATTGTACCCCACAAATGTACCCTTTCTGCATGAAGGGTCTAGCTTTGTCCTCTTTTCTTTGGGTATATGAAAGTTTACTGTACACCCAAATATCCTGAAGTGTCTAACCTCCGACTTCACTCCAGTGAAAGCTTCTTCGGGAGTCATGTTCTTCAGAATCTTATGAGGACTCCTGTTCTAAATGTACACAACTGTCATTGATGCCTCTGCCCACAGAATCATAGGCAGATTCTGATAATGTATCATCGCTTTGGTTGCCTCAACAATGGATCTGTTCTTCCTCTCTGCAACCCCATTTTGCTGAGGATTATAAGAAATGGTGTACTCCCTCTTGATCCCTGCCTCAATACAAAAGTCACTGAAATCCCTGAAGGTGTACTCTCCTCCATTATCTGATGTCAACACCTAGATCCTCTTCCCATTCAGGTTTTGAACCTGAGCTTTAAACTCTTGAAATCTCACAAGGGCTCCATCCTTGGTCTTCAAGAAATAAATCCATGTCTTTCAAGAGTGATCATCAATGAAGAGAACATAGTACAAATATCCGTTCAAGGAAGCAACAGTCATGGGTCCACAAACATTTGTATGTATCAAGTCCAAGATCCCCATGGATCTATCGTCACTACTTGAAAAGGAACCCTTGACATTCTTTCCAAGAGCACAACCTCTGCAAACGCCATAATGCTCGATATGTATCTCTGGAAGGCCTGTCACCAGCTTCCCCAGAGCAGGAAGGGCTCTATGATGTAAATGAGCAAGTCTCCTATGCCATATCTCGCTCAAGCTGATAGTATCATGTAACAAGGCTTGAACTGGTCGGGTAATCAATCTATACAAACTCTTCTCTCGAACACCAATCACTCGGGCATAATCCATGTGTGAATTCTTGTGCCATACAAGAACTTTTCCTTTAGAGAAGGTAACCTTGTAGCCTTTATCCTCTAAGGCAGAAACATAGACAAGGTTCCTTTTCATCCCAGGTACATATAGTACCTCACTTAATTGAAGAGGTATTTTAGAATCTAGTTGGAAAGAAGAAGTTCCAAGTCCCTTCACAGTGTATTTGGCATTATCACCAAGTACAACATGCAGACGAGACTCTTTCTCTACAAGGTCTGTAAGATGTTCTCTATATCGTGTCATGTGTCCGGAAGCACCATTGTCAATCAACCAAATATCACTATCAGTAGGAACGGTACCTGAGAGTGTTGAAATGAAGAAGAATGCTTCATCTTTTATGTCTTCATCTCTCTGATGTGGCTCTGAATCAACATCGATAGTGGATGCATGTTGTCTTCCTTTCTTCCTGGTAGGACAATCTCTCGCAATGTGTCCATACTTGTCACATCTGAAACATTGAATCTTTGAAATGTCTTTGCTACATTCATGACCCGAAGTTGCTGAAGTTTTCTTGTCTTTGAATGCTTTGCCGAAACTTCTTCTATTTCTTCTGCCTCTCTTTGTATGAGAAGCAAGGGATTGAATGTCATCATGATGGGAGTCTTGCACACCTTTAATTATAAGTTTGGTTTCCTCCTGAGTGTAGTCTGCCCATAGACGATCAAAATGAGGTAAGTATTCTCTTCCACTGATACTTATGAATGGTTCCCAATGTCTTGGAAGAGCATTGAGAGTAATCATGACAAGCTCTTTGTCTGTGATGGTTTCTCCAATGGCACCTAACTGATCTCTGATCTCTGAAATCTTCATGAAGAAGGTAGCAATGGTGTTAGGGTTCGTCATCTTGAGATTTTGAAGTTGGTGTTTCAATGTGAGAGCTCTGTTAGTGTTGTTGCTCTTAAACATTGTCTTTAGTGCATCATACATTTGATAAGCTGTCTTCAAGGTAGAGATGCGTGGTAGTAGATGATCTCTTACTGGATAGATGATTATCTTTCTATCTTTGACATCGTCTGCCTTCCATTCAACCTTCTCTTCATCGGTTGCTGTTGCTGGTAGAGTATTTTCTATCAATCTCAATAGGTCATCCTCTTCCAGAGTGATGTGTAATCTTGACTTCCAGGAGATGAAGTTGCTTGTTCCATCAAGCCTATCTTCCACCAAAGTTTTGTTCCTCATGGCTTGTAGATTCTTCAAAAACCCTAGGGATTAAGCTAGAAACCTTAGCGTTTTTCAAGAGGAGGTCTCTGGGGGGTTTATTGGACTTATGATTGCCAACAAGAAACCCTAGAGAGTCAAAGGAACCTCAACAAGATGCAAAAAATACTCCAACGTTCTGTAGAAACCCTAGAGGCCGAAATGTGCAGAAACCCTAGAAACCCTAGGGCCGAAAATAAAAAATTCTTCAATTTTTGATTTGAGAGTTGCAGATGGTGCGCTGGACTAGGCCGTACTAGCTTGTGCAAAAATTAGGCCCAGCGTTCAAGGGGAAAGTGCTAAAACTAGCTTGACAAGGAAAATGGAAGGGGCTGTTTTTTCAGTTGCAACAAGACCGTGACGACTAGCTTGGAATAGCTTGTGCAATGGTTCTTCAGGAACACTGCTCTGATACCATGTTGAATTTTTAATGCTTAGCTCAAGCACATGTAGTTTCTTTTCAATTTAGCATGAACTTGAACCATAAACAATGCAACAATACAATATACAATAGCTCCAGTAACCAAGATCACAAGAAGAATAACCATGCACAAGACACAAGAAGTTATCCTGGGAAAACCCTTCTCAACCAAGGGAAAAACCCAACAATCCTTTGCTATAGAATCAAGAGAAGATCACCCTTTCACCACAAACTCTAGTGCACACAAGAGGGTTCTCTATGACCAAGAAAGCTAGGGCCTAAGAGAAGTGTGCACTTTAGCCCTACAAGTAGGCGTTGAGATAATGAAACAATAGTTAGTGAGTGATCCACAATGTGGATCTAACTCTTATTTATACATGAACTAACACATCAAATGGATGTGTCCATTGGCACAATAGGGCCGACTTTTATAATTCAAAAAAATATAATTATTCTTTACACAATATTAATTATCTTTACATGGTGGGGACGACTTGTACCCTTTATAATACAAATTAGGGTTTCACAATAGTCTTACTCTTTGACAATATAGCAAGGGATCTCACACATCCTCTAGTGCTCTGCCACTAGGGACACGTCCACCTGTGCTCAACCACATGAACGCCACTCTCAACAGATCAACTCAACCAAGTCCATATGAGTATTATCTGGAGAGCTGAGTACCCACGAGAAGTCTAATGGTCATAATGTAGATCACAGATCTTTGGGTTCAAAATGGATATCACAGAACTTGGAATATGAAAGCTTGAACCCGCGATTATAAAAAAAAAGGTTAAGTACATAATAGCATGGCGGTCAGTCAGACCCATGATAGTGGAATATGGATGGAGGTGAAGATCCGCGAGCCCGCCTACCCGTCGTTTTTGAGAAACGACTAATTATTGTAACTAGAAAGGGAAAAGAGAAGGGAGAAAAGAAAAGAGCAATGAGGGTAGGTATTGAAGAGGGAAAAGAAATGGAAAAAAATAAGTTGGGAAAATAGAAAAGGGGAGGGAAATTTCGGAAGAGGGAATTGATCTCAACAATTGGCTCCAACTGTGGGATGATAACCCCCTCTGGGTTGTCAAGAATCCAAAATCTTTATGTCCAGGCGCTTCCGTACATTGGGCTATGGAGTCAAAGGTAAGAATATACAAACTGAAATAAATTTATGTACAAGGAAAATGAGAAAGTTTCAGGTGAAGAAACATTTCAAATGTTGCCCGTTGATAGGAAACATTAATCTTTTACCCTTCATGTCTTGGAGCATATAGGAATTAAAACCCAACATATTTTCGATGAAGTATGGTCCAATACAGAGTCCTTCGAACTTTGTATGCATCGATGGTTTTTCCTTGGCCTTGTTCCAGAGTAGCACCAATTCTCCCTTCTGAAAATTCTTTACAGTTGCACTCTGATAAAATTATCTTTTGGCACTTTGTTGTCTCTGAGTAGTTTGATTCATGGCTTTGCTTCGTTCTTCCTCGAATTTCAATGACTGGTTGATTCTCCTTTGGATAGGTGAACTGTCTTTTGCATCTTCTGTATTAGCCACGAAAGTTAAGGCATTGAGTTCAAGACTAATTGGCATTTTCGCTTCTTTCCCATAAACCAATGTATACAAAGACACCCCAGTGCTGTCCTTTGGAGTCGTTCTGCTTGCCCACAATACATCAGTTAATTTCAAATGCCAATTCCTTTGGTTCTTGTCAATAGTTTTCTTCAATATCTGGATGAGTGTCTTATTTGTGGATTCTACAAGACCATTTCCTTGTGGATAATAGTTTGATGATTGCCCCATAATAATTCCATATTGACCACAGAACTCTATAAACTTTGAACCAATGAAAATCGAACCATTATCAATGATAAATTTATCTGGGACACTGAATCTTGACAAAATATTATTTTTGAGGAACTTAATTAACTCTTCAACATCAATCTTTTTTAATGCAAGTGCCTCTAGTCACTTTGTAAAATACTCTATAGCGGTTAGAATATACATGTGTCCCTTGCTTGACTTTGGATTTATTGGCCCAACGACATCAAGTCCCCATTGAGAGAATGATTGTTCTACAATTATGGGCTGTAACAACATCACAAATCTCGTCATTTTCCCTAAAAACTGTTGGCATGATACACACTTCCTTATTGTGGCATACAAGTCTCTGAAAATTGATGGCCAATAAAATCCATCTTTTATTATCTTGTGGGCGGTTGCAGTAGGTGCAAATTGTCCACCACATATTCCTTCATGGAATTCTCTCATTAGTTCTTGGGCCTTGTTTTCATCAACACATCTCAGTAATATACCATCATAGTTCCTTCTGAACAATATATCAGCAATTAACACATATTGATTTGCCTTCATCTTCAATGTTCTTCGCACATTCAGGTTCATGGTGACTGGAAACTTCCCGGACCTTAAGTAGAATACAATGTCTCTGTACCATTTTGAATCAACCAATGGTTCTCCTACTGAAATTGAAATCATGACATCCACAAAATCACTATTTGTGATGAACTTACATAAACCTTGTCCTTTGACAACCTTTAAAGGTTTAATTTCAATATCATATTCTTGGATCTTTGACAGCCAGTTCAGCCATTTACCTTCTCTTAATTGTTGATTCAAAAGCATCTTCACTGGTGATGATGGAACATAAGCAATGACATGGGAATTTAGTATGTACGTCCGAAAGTGCGCCACTACTTTCACAAGAGCCAGGGCTTGCTTTTCCAACTCTGAATACCTTAATTCATAATCATGAAGGGTTTTGCTCATGAAACTGATTGGGAGTTCTTCACTCATGGTATTCCTTTGAGTAAGAACATATGCAACAACTGTTTCTGTAGCGAACGAGTAGATGATGAAACCCCTTTGAAAATATGGACTAATGAGAATTGGAGCTATGGTGATTGCTCTTTTGATATTATTGAAAGCTTCTTGGGTATCCATTATCCATTCAAACCTTTGCTCCTTTTTCAACAATAAATTGATCGGCTTCACAATACTTGCATAGTCGGGAACAAACCTTCGCACAAAATTGATCTTGCTAAAAAACGATTGAACTACTTTCTTAGATGACGAGGTGTTGAGTTCATTTATTGCTTTGACTCTTTCTGGATCTATATAAATCCCTTCCTTGCACACAATTGTTAAGGTTTAAGCTATTATTAGGTTTCTTTTCAATTTACTAGATAACCATAACATAGATAGGATCACTGAGAGAAACACAATCACAAGATACACATCATTTATACTGGGAAACCCTCATGGGGAAGAAAACCTAGCAAAAAATTCTTTAATATAGATAGCCAATACAATGCCAAGACAATAAACCAAACACTAGAGAATATCCTCTACCAAGCAATGCGCCTCTCTCTCTTCCTTCTTCTGACAACTGGTAACTGCAACTTCCTTCAAACTTGCACACTAGATGAGTGAGATGAGTGAGTGAGCAAATGAGGTGTTGGCTTCCTTTATTTATACAAACTGGCAAGTGCTGAAAAGGTGTCTCTTTGTTGGGCAGGGCCGACTTGTCTTCTGAGTGGTTAAAACCACTTTAAATTGCCTGGGGGTTGACTTCTCAATTTGCATAATATGTTTAGGGTTTGACCAATCCGCAAAAGGGGATTTGGTATTATTAATTGACATGATCAATCCACTGTGAGGGGATTTGGTCAATTCTGATAATTCGACATGATCAATCCCACAAAGAGTTATAAATGAATAATAAATGAATAATAAATAGAATACTCGTTACAATTACAAAAGGGGATTGATATAATGAATAATAAATGAATAATAAATAGAATACTCTTTGCAGTTACAATATTTCAACACTCCCCCTTAACAAGAAGGGTATTCTACAACATCATCAGGAGAGAGAGAGAGGTCAACAACATCAACAACATCTGGAACACTAACTGGCATATCTATAAATCATCGGAAGTTTTTCTCATCATCAATATCATCATTCACAACAGGGAGCTGGAATGACATCATCATCATCTGCATCAACATGGATTAGTATAACACTAATATATCATCATCAATAACAATACAAGGCAGATACAACATCAACAACAACAATATCACAACACAAAGGCTGGAGCATCATCAACAATAACAGTATCACAACACAAAGGCTGGAGCATCATCATCATCACTAGGCTGGAAATTTTTAGCATGAAGTTGGCATCTCAAGAACATCAACACGAGGCTGGAAATCTTCAGCACGAAGCTGACATCTCAACAACATCAACATGAGGCTAGAAATCTTCAACACGAAGCTGGCATCTCAACAACATCAGCATGAGGCTGGAAATCTTTAGCATGAAGTTGGCATCTCAACAAGATCAGCACAAAGCTAGAAATCTTCAGCACGAGGCTGGCATCACAACAACATCGGTATGGAGCTGGAAATCTTCAGCACAAGGTTGGCATCACAACAACATCAACACAAAGCTGAAAATCTTTAGCACTAGGCTGGCATCAACACTACTCCCCCTTTCGAGGGAGGTCCTTTCGGACTACACCAAGCTTATCTCGAAAGTGCTCAAACTTTACATGAGATAGAGGCTTGGTCAACACATCAACAACCTGTTCATTCGTGCTAACATACTGGAACTTTATGGCTCCTCTCTGCACCATATCACAGATGTAATGAAATCAGATCTCTATGTGTTTTGACTTGTCATGGAACATAGGGTTCTCTGCCATCTTTTTTTTTTGTTTGTTTGTTAGTTTGTTCGTGACATGTGGGACTAACTTGTGGCTAAGAAACCGCGACTCAGGGGCATCTAAGCCGTCAAAATCACCCGGGGATCGCACCCGGCTTGAGCCACACCAACCCTTAACATGGATGGATTGTTTGTCTCCGCAGGTTTCAAAGCGATGACTTTAACATCACAAAGTGCCTTAACAACACACTCCGTCACCGACAGTCCTACACCTCGGGGATGGGTTCTCTGTCATCTTTATGCAACTCTGGTTATAACATAAGATCATGATTGCTTCCATTTCTAGATCGAATAGATCTGTCAACAACTTCCGAAGCCATATGGCTTCACAACTAGCGGAACATGCAACAATGTATTCTGCTTTTGCCGTGTTGAGAGCAATGCTTGATTGCTTCCTACTCTGCCATGAGATCATGGCTGACCCCATACTGAAACAACATCCTGAAGTGCTCTTTCTGTCAGAGACACTTCCAACCCAATCTGAATCGGTATAACCACTTAGTCTGACGTCATGATCTCCATTGTTATTGAGACCACAATCTAATGTACCCTTAAGGTACCTCATCACATGTTTTGCATCAACCAGGTTAACACGTTCGGGCTCTACTAGAAACATTCTCAAGGTGTTCACAACAAAACATATATTTGGCCTGGTGTTCGTCAGATACATCAACGATCCAATGATTTGTCTGTACAACGTAGCATCAATCAATTATGACAAAGTGTCAACCAAGAGCTTCAACTTTGTTTCCATGGTTGTATTCATGGATTTGCACTCCAGCATATTAAATCTCTTCAGTATTTCAACTGCATACTTCCCTTGGTTAAGGAAGATCTTCTTTGGGCTCTGCCAGACCTCAAGACCTAAGAAATAGTGCATTAGGCCAAGATCTTTCATCTCAAATTTTGCAACGAGCTTCTTCTTACAATCAATGATGAGCTTTTCTGCTCCAGTTAAGAATAAGTCATCCACATACAACAACAATATAACATGCTCATCATTCATAACCTTGAAGTAGAGGTTAAAATTAGCTTTACTCTTGGTAAAGCCCAAGCTCGTCAGGAAACTGTCAATCCTTCCATACCAAGCTCTAAGAGCTTGCTTCAATCCGTACAGAGCCTTCTTCAATTTGCAGACACGAGTCTTCCTGTCTTCAAATTCAAACCCTTGAGGTTGTTCTATATACACTTCTTCTTCGATGACACCATTCAAGAAAGTTGTTTTCACGTCCATCTGGTGTAACTTCCACTTCATCTTAGCTGCAAGAGCTATGATGGTTCTGATTGAAGTGTATCTGGCTACAAGAGTAAACATCTCTTCATAGTCAATGCCTTCCTTTTGAGAAAATCCACGAGCAACAAACCTTGCTTTATATTTCTCAAGACTTCCATCAACAACATGTTTTATTTTGAAAAGCCATTTGGAAGATACCACATCCTTGCTCTTCGGTCTGGGAACTATTTCCCATACATCATTCTTTATAATGGATTGGTATTCTTCTGTCATGGCATCTGCGCATTCTTTCTACTGAATAACTTCTTCAAAGCAAGTAAGCTCCTTCTCTAAGAGATCACACATCAAAGCCATATAACTGGAGAATGGCTTGGGTTTCTTCACTTGTCTCATGGTTCCTTTGGGGGCACCATACTTCTCTCCATCTTGAATAAGTTCCCTTGCCCAAGCTGGCTTTCTCTTCTGGGAGATCGTCATCTGGGGATGTTCTTGAGATTCTATTATGTCATGATCTTCTAGAATCCCCTCATTATGGGAAGTTATGACTTCCCTCACTGGTTTTGCAACTCTGGGAGCCACAAGTTCTTCTTCATATACTTCTTCAAGCTGGCATCTTCTTGATTTCATGAGTGATGCATCTTCATCAAAGGTTACATCCCTGCTGATGTCAATATGATGGTAACCTAGTATATAAACTCTGAAGGCCTTGGAGACCTCACGGTATCCAACAAATATTCCTTTCTTTCCTGAAGGGTCTAGCTTGGTTCTTCTCTTACGGAATGTGTACGAATACTGGGCAGCCAAATATTTTGAGATGGCTTACTTCTGGCTTCTTTCCAGAGAACATCTCTTCGGGGGTTTTGAACCGAAGTGCACTATGGGACAATCTGTTCTGTACATACATTGTTGTTCTTGCTGCTTTTTCCCATAAGTGCATTGGAAGATCTTGATCATGGATCATGGTCTTCACTGCTTCCATTATAGTTCCGTTCTTTCTTTCTGCTACACCATTTTGTTGAAGATTGTAGGGAGTGGTGAGCTCCCTCTTGATCCCGACATCTTTGCAAAAGTTTGCAAACGCTTTTGAGGTGTATTCTCCTCCATTATCTGACTTGAGTATCTTGATCTTTCTTTCAAAAAGATTCTCTATCAAGGCTTTGAATTCCTTGAATTTACTGAGCACTTCATCTTTTGATTTCAAAAAGTAAACATAGGTTTTACGAGAATAATCATCAATAAAAGATACATAGTATACATACCCACTGATGGAGGTTGATGGCATTGGGCGACATACATCTGAGTGAATGAGCTCTAGGACTCCTTCTGCTTTATTGTCTCTCTTCGGAAAAGGGTTCTTGATGTTCTTTCCTTGTGCACATCCATTACACACACCTTCATGGTCAACCTTGAATTTTGGTAGACCTGTGACTGCCTTGCTTACATATGGTAATGCCTTGTAGTTGATGTGGGCTAATATTCCATGCCAAAGTTCACATGGATTCTCAATGGAATGGGTCAAGGCTGCTTCTGAGTGACCCTTTAGCTTATACAAGCCACATTCATCTTTTCCAATAACAATTGCTTCTTCCATAGTTTTTTCTTTAGGCCACATAAGAACTTTTCCATCTATGAAGGCAACTCTGAAGCCTTTCTTTTCTAAAGCTGAGATAGAAAGTAAGTTCTTCGTCAAACTTGGTACATATAGTACATCTTTCATCTTCATTGGGGTCCCTGAATCAAGTTTGCAGTTTGATTCTCTTAATCCTTTGATAGGGTATTGATAATCGTCTCCAAGTGTAACTTTCTAGGGAAACTTCTTTTCTGTAAGGCAAGAGAGAATGTCTCTTTGACCTGTCATGTGCTTGGAAGCACCACTGTTTATGAGCCAAGTGTCCTCACTAGGTGACACTGATCCTGAGAGTGTAGAGATTAAGACATAGTCTTTAATCTGTTCTTTTACCATCTTTGTGGTTGGCTCTTTATCTTCAATTGTATGGGCATGGTGCCTCTTGTTTCTCTTCTTGTATTCTTCTTGTCTAGCTGGACAATACTTAGCAATATGCCCCATCTTGTCACAATGGTAACATTGGTAGGATGAGAAATCTTTTTCTCTTCTTTGACCTTTATGAGACTTCTAGAATCTCCTTGGAGGGTGAGATTATTTATGTATGAGTTTGTTTTGGGGGTGAGACTCCTTATGAGTTTCTTTCTGGAAGTAAGACCTCTTTCTTCCTCCTTTAGTATGAGTAGCTAGGGCTTGATCTTCATCTCTTGATAATAATGCTTCGCGGTTAGCTACTCTTGCTTCTTCTTGAACACATTCTTCCAAAAGATTGTCAAAGTGTAGTTTCTCCTTTCTAGCACAAATAGTTTGGATGAATGCATCCCAAGGTCTTGTGAGACCATTAAGGGATGTCATTATAAGTTCATCTTCATCTATAATATCTTCAATTGCTTCTAGCTATTCTTTGAATTGTGATATTCTGGAGAAATATTCCTGAATTGTTTCTCCTTTTTGCATCCTTGTACTTTTGAGTTGAGTTCTTAGATTCATCTTCTGATTGATGTTCCTTCCTTCATATAATCTGGTTAGGGCATCAAACATTTATTTTGGAGTCTTCTTAGAAGCCACTTGAGGAATCAAGTGATCTTTAATATAATCTGCAATGATTCTTTTGGCCCTAACTGTGTCCTTTTGGTGTTTTGCTTTAGCTGCATCATCGACAGGTTCAGGTACATCTTCTTTAATGAATCTTGCTAGGTCATTCTCTTCAAGAATGAGTGCAATCCTATATTTCCAGGCACGAAAGTTTTCCACACCTTCGAGCTTGTCAACAAGCTTAGTGCTTCCAGACATCTTTTACCTGGAGCAAGGAAAATGACCAAAAATTGAAAATGCTCAGAATTGAATTTTGAACTTACCAAGAGGTGCGCTTGGCTGAGGCGAGTAGCCTGGTGTAGTTAGATTTCAGAAAATCCAAAATTTGCCCCTTCAAACTTGATCAACAGAATTCTGGATTGGTACTTCTGGTACTGGTTCTGGTTTCCTGGTTTTCTGGTTTTCTGGTACTTCTAGTTTTCTAGTACCTCTGGTTTTCTGGTACCGGTGAAAACTAGGGTTTCACTTTCCGGGAGTTCTATCCACTGAAAAGGTGAGCTGAAGGTGCCACTGAGTTCCCTAGGCTAGGACACACTTTTCTAGATGATTTTTGGGTTGAAATTCCTCTTTAATAAAAAACCCTAATTTTCTTCAGCTTAGCTCTGATACCATGTTAAGGTTTAAGCTATTATTAGGTTTCTTTTCAATTTACTAGATAACCATAACATAGACAGTATCACTGAGAGAAACACAATCACAAGATACACAACATTTATCCTGGGAAACCCTGATGGGGAAGAAAACCCATCAAAAACTTCCTTAATATAGATAGCCAATACAATGCCAAGATAATAAACTAAACACTAGAGAATATCCTCTACTGAGCAATGCGCCTCTCTCTCTTCCTTCTTCCGACAATTGGTAACTGCAACTTCCTTCAAACTTGCGTACTAGATGAGTGAGCTGAGTGAGTGAGCAAATGAGGCGTTGGCTTCCTTTATTTATACAAACTAGCAGGTGCTGAAAATGTGTCTCTTCGCTGGGCATGGCCGACTTGTCTTTTGAGTGGTTAAAACCACTTTAAATTGCATGGGGGCCGACTTCTCAATTTGCATAATATGTTTAGGGTTTGACTAATCCACAAAAGGGGATTTGGTCAATTACAATGGTCGACATGATCAATCCACAAAAGGGGATTGATCTAATGAATAATGAATCAATAATAAATAGAATACTCTTTGCAGTTACAATAGTTCAACAACAATATGACCCAATAGTTTGCCTTGAGTTACAACGAATAAACTTTTCTTTGGATTTAGAGAGACACCATATAATCTGCATTTGTCAAAAACTTTTCTCAAGTGATGGATATGATCACTCCTAGCATATGCATATGTCTCCCAAGGTGTTATGAATGCTGTCTTTGCTCTGTCTTCCTCAACAACCAAGACTTGATTATATCTAGAAAAACCCTGCAGCATGGACATGCAGGCTGATCCCGTGACTTGTTGGAGAAGGAACTCCATGTTAGGTAAATGATAGTTATTGTTTATGCTTCCTTTGTTAAGATCCCTGAAATCCACACACATCCGGATTTCCCCGGTCTTCTTTCTTACTATCACAAGGTTTGAAAGCCAGTCGAAATGTCTAATGGGATATATTATTTTGGCCTTCTTTAATTTCTCCAATTCAATCTTTACCATAGGTTTCAATTTGGGGTTCATCATCCTTATTTTTTGCTTGACAGACTTTGCTTCTTTTCTCAAAGGAATGATGTGTTGGAGTATCTTTTTCTCATAATCTTTCAAATCATCATAGGTCCATGCGAACACATCAAGATATTCTTTAAACAATGCAACATATTGGTCAACTTCTTCAATGGTACAATCAACTCCCAAGTTGACATATTTTTGGGGATTTGTCAGTTCCAATATTGACTTTTCTTGTTTCTTGCGCCTTTGCAAAGTGAAATTTCTTCCAGGAGCTTCTTAGCATGATCATATTTCGTAAAAAGAGTCTTAGATTGTATACAATCTTTTGGGACAACAAACATGTGATTGTCTTCGTCATCATCATCGTTCAACAAATGTTTTTTCCAACTATTCATCATTCTCAAACACTTGCAAATATTCCATGTTATCGGGTACAGAAGGTCGAAATGCTCTTTATACTTGAAAATATGTTTTGCTTTGTATATCATCTGGGTTTGACAAAGAGGCTGCCAAGGCCAATGAATCTGCCTTCTGATTCTTGTCCCTTGGAATGAAGGAAATGCTGAAAGAATTGAAAGATTCCATCAATTCGTTAACTCTTTTGAAATATAACTTGAGTCTTTCCTTCTTGATTTCATACTTCTGGGTGACTTGGAGTCGCCGGTCATAATTAGATTTTCTATCTTCATTTCTAGTGCAAGAATCATCCCCTGAATCAAGGCTTCATATTTTGCCTCATTATTAGTACATGCAAATTCAAGTCTGATAGCATGTGGACCAAGTAGGCGTTGAGATAATGAAACAATAGTGAGTGAGTGATCCAAAATGGGGATCTAACTCTCTTATTTATACATGACCTAACACATCAAATGGATGTGTCTATTGGCACAACAGGGTCGACTTCTATAACTCAAAAAAATATAATTAATCTTTACACAATATTAATTATCTTTACACGGTGAGGCCGACTTGTACCCTTTACAATACAAATTAGGGTTTCACAATAGTCTTACTCTCTGAAAATATACCAAGGGATCTCACACATCCTCCAGTGCTTTGCCACTAGGGACACGTCCACTTGTGCTCAGCCACCTGGACGTCATTCTCAACAGATCAACTCAACTAATTGTGAATGTTTAAGCCATTATTATAGTTCTTTGCATTTCAATAGATAACAATAGCATAATACAAGATCACTGAGAAATACACAATCACAAGAGACACAACATTTATCCTGGGAAACC
>SNQJ01S0006683.1:206155-230285 GCA_010110895.2 Picea sitchensis | reverse complement strand
TTGCTTTTCTTCCGAGTCTCCTTCACTCAAGATGACGAGTGCTTTCTTCAACCTGTCTTCTGTACTAAGACAATACGCTATCTTGATAGAAGGTTAGGTTTAGAGAATAAACTCTATGATCTCTATTTTTAATCCATCTAATAATTTGATCATAGCTTCAACATGCAACACTGATTAAAATAATGTTATAACAAATAGATGCATATCAGAATAATCACACTTGGATTGCATCATTCCTCTGAATGTGTTGGATCTTGAGATCCTTTTGGATCTATGGCAAGAGATCCCTTCTCCTGCAAATACTCTTTAAAGTTTAACCATTTAAATATATGTGAGTACATACCTCTGATGGTATTTGCAGGTAGTGGCTCCATCTGGGAGTAGTGGTAATCATTACCAACTCTTAAAAACTTCAAGGGTGATTGCAACTGGTATTGCGGCTGCAACTGCAACTGCAACTGCAACTTAGGGTTTTATGAGGAAACCCTAATTTTTCAAACTTCGAATTTTGAAATTCTGATCCAGGGGATAGATGCGCTGAGCTAAGGCGAGTAAGCTGGTGCAGTCAGATTTCTGAAAATCGAACTTTTACCCCCTAAACTTGATCTGCGGATTTCTGGATTAGTGCTTCTCGTACTTTGGTACTTCTGGTACTCTGGTTTTCTGGTTTTCTGGTACTTTGTGAAACTAGGGTTTCACTTTCCAGGAGATCTAGCCACTGAAAAGGTGCGCTGAAGGTGCCAAAATGATCCTTGGGGGAGGGCGCACTTTTCTAGATGGTTTTAGGGATGAAATACCTCTCCAACAAAAAGGCCTAATTTTCATATACAATAACAGTGACGTTTTTCACTTTTCTCTTGTGAAAGATGCTCTCTTAAGCTTGGCTCTGATACCATGTTAATGTTTAAGCCATTATTATAGTTCTTTGCATTTCAATAGATAACAATAGCATAATACAAGATCACCGAGAAATACACAATCACAAGAGACACAACATTTATCCTGGGAAACCCTCTAGGGGAAGAAAACCCAACAAAACTTCCTTATTATAGATAGCCAATACAATGCTAAGAGATAACACAAACTAAAACAGAAGATCCTCTCCCAAATATGCGCCACTCTCTCTCCTTCTTCTCTAACTGCAGTTCCGAAACTTATCTCTCAAATGAGCAAGTGAGTTGTATGTCTAAGTGAGGAGCTAGCCTCTTTATTTATACAAGACTGGCACCTGTGAAGTGTCTCTTCACTGGCAGGGTCGACTTCTCCAACTGGGTGGTTATAACCACCTTTATTATATTTCGGGGCCTCTTTAATATCTTCTGGGGCCGACTTCTTATTCTGCCAGTTACAATTATCTTTTGACCAATCTGCAAAAGGGGATTTGGTCCTTTATAATAACCGACATGATCAATCCGCAATGGGGATTGATCCAATGAATAATATATCAAATAATAATAAGAATACACTTTGCAGTTACATTATTTTAACACTAATTCCATAGGAGTACTATCCGGAGAGCCATCTCAAGTTGACTCAACTAAGTCCATAGGAGTTTGATAGGAGACCATCTCAAGTCATCTCAACTCAGTCCAGAGGAGCACAACAAGAGACCTCACTCGTCATCTCAACTCAGTCCAGAGGAGTATGACCCACCCATCACATGGGTGTTCTCACAGATCGTCTCAACTTAGTCCAGAGGAGAACGACATGGAGAATGTCTCATGAAGCTGTAATCATCAACAACTAGCATATACATGCAGATGTACTCTAACAGAGTGTCCTTACCGGACCTTCGGGATCTATCCAGGGATGATGATTCCTCTAGGATATAAAATTTTAACTGAGTTACCCGCTGTTGGTCAGGATACCATAGTATCATCAACATCACTCCCCCTTTTGAGGGAGGTCCTTTCAGACTATACCAACCTTGTCTCGAAAGTGCTCAAACTTTACACGAGACATAAGCTTGGTCAATGCATCTACAACCTACTCATCTGTGCCAACATATTGGAACTTTATAGTTTCCCTCTGCACCATATCACCAATGTAGTGATACCAAATTTCTATGTGCTTTGACTTGTCATGGAACACAAGGTTCTCTATCATCTTTATGCAACTCTGGTTATCACATAAAATCATGGTTGCTTCCATCTCCAGATCAAATAGACCTGTCAACAACTTCCGAAGCCATATAGCTTCACAACTGGCGAAACATGCAACAATATATTCCGCCTCTGCTGTGCTTAAAGCAGTACTGTATTGCTTCCTACTCTGCCATGAAGTCATGGCTGACCCCAGACTAAAACAACAAACTGAAGTGCTCTTTCTGTCAGAAACACTTCCAGCCCAATCTGAATCGGTATAACCAACCAGTCTGAAGTCATGATCTCCATTATAACAGAGACCAAAATCCAACATACCCTGAAGGTATCTCATCACATGTTTTTCCGCAACAAGGTGAACACGTCTGCGCTCTACCAGACACTGACTCAAGGTGTTCACAAGAAAACATATATCTGGCATGGTATTCGTTAGATACATCAACGATCCAATGATTTTTCTGTACATCGTAGCATGAACCAATTCCGACGAAGTATCAACTAGGAGCTTCAACTTTGTTTCCATGGGTGTGTTCATGGATTTACACTCCAACATATCAAACCTCTTCAGTATTTCAACTGCATACTTCCCATGGTTAAGGAAGATTTTCTTTGGGCTCTGCCAAGCCTCAAGACCTAAGAAATAGTGCATTAGGCCTAGGTCTTTCATCTCAAATTCTGCGGCGAGCTTCTTCTTACAATCAATGATGAACTTTTCTTCTCCAGTTAAGAATAAGTCAGCCACATACAACAACAATATAACTCGCTCATCATTCATAACCTTGAAGTAAAGGTTAGAATCAACTTTACTCTTGGTAAAGCCCAAGCTCGTCAGAAAACTGCCAATTCTTCCATACCAAGCTCCAGGAGCTTGCTTCAATCCGTACAAAGCCTTCTTCAACATGCAGACATGAGTCTTTCTATCTTCAACTTCAAACCCTTGAGGTTGTTCTATATACACTTCTTCTTCAGTGACACCATTTAAAAAGGTTGTTTTCACATCCATCTGGTGTAACTTCCACTTCATCTTTGTTGCAAGAGCTATGATGGTTCTGATAGAAGTGTATCTGGCTACAGGGGTAGACGCCTCTTCATAATCAATGCCTTCCTTTTGAGAAAAGACACGAGCTACAAACCTTGCTTTATGTTTTTCAATACTTCCATAAATAACATGTTTTATCTTGTATAACCATTTGGAATATACCACATCTTTGTTCTTTGGTCTGGGAACTATTTACCATACACTGTTCTTTATAATGGATTGATATTCTTCTATCATGGCATATGCCCATTCTTTCTTTTGAATGGCTTCTTCAAAGCAAGTAGGTTCCTTTTCTATGAGATCACACATCTCTGCAAAAGATTACAAATTCTTTTGAGGTGTATTCTCCTCCATTATCTGACTTGAGTATCTTGATTTTTCTTTCAGAGAGATTCTCTATCAAGGCTTTGAATTCCTTGAATTTTCCAAACACTTCATCTTTTGATTTCAAGAAGTAAACCCAAGTCTTGCGAGAATAGTCATCAATAAATGCCACATAGTATACATACCCACTAAGAGAGGTTGATGGCATTGGGCCCCATACATTTGAGTGGATGAGCTCCAAGATTCTTTCTGCTTTATTGTCTTTCTTCGGGAAATGATTCTTTATGTTCTTTCCTTGTGCACATCCCTTGCACACACCTTTATGGTTACCCTTGAATTTTGGTAGACCTGTAACTGCCTTGCTCACATATGGTAAGGCTTTGTAGTTGATGTGAGCTAGTCTTCTATAAGTTCACATGGACTCTCAGTGGAGTGAGTCAAAGCTGCATCCGAGTGACCTTTTAATTTGTACATGCCACCTTCTTCTGTTCCAATAACAATTGCATCTTCTATGGTTTTTCCTTTAGGCCACATGAGGACTTCACCATTTATGAATGCAACCTTGAAGCGTTTCTTATTTCAAGTTGAGATAGAAAGCAAATTCTTCGTCAAACCTGGTACATATAGTACATCCTTCATCTTCATTGGGGTCCCTGAATCAAATTTGTAGGTGGATTCTTCCACTCCTTTGATAGTGTACTGGTAATTATCTCCAAGTGTAACTTTATGGGGAAAGTTCCTTTCTGTAAGGCTAGAGAGAATGTCTCTTTGACCTGTCATGTGCTTAGAAGCACCACTATCTATGAGCCAAGTATCTTCTCCAGGTGACATTGATCTTGAGAGGGCAGAGAATAAGACATAATCTTCAATCTTTTCTTTAATCATCTTCGTGGGTGGCTCATCATCTTCAACTGCATGGGCATGGTGTCTTTTGTTATTTCTCTTCTTGTATTCTTCTCTTCTAGCTGGACAATTCTTAGCAATATGTTCCATCTTGTCACAATGGTAACATTGATAAGAGGAGAAATCCTTTTCTCTTCTTTGACCTTTCTAAAACTTCTGGAATCTCCTTGGAGGGTGAGATTCCTTATGTAGGTGGGTCTCCTTCTTGATGTGAGACCTTCTTTTTCCTCCTTTAGCATGCGCAGTTAGGGCTTGATCTTCATCCCTTAAAAGCACTGCTTCTCAGTTAGCTACTCTTGCTTCTTCTTGAACACATTCTTCCCAAAGACTGTCAAATTGGAGTTTGTCCTTTCTTGCACAAATAGTTTGGATGAAGGCATGCCAAGGTCTTGTGAGACCATTAAGAGCTGTCATTATGAGTTTATCATCATCTAGGTTGTCTCCATTTGCTTCTAGTTGTTCCTTGAATTGAGAAAGCCTGGAGAAATAGTCATGAACGATTTCTCCTTTCGACATCTTTGTATTCTTGAGTTGGGTTCTCAAGTTCATCTTCCGGTCAATGTTCCTTCCTTCATATATTCTGGTTAGGGCATCAAACATTTCTTTTGGAGTATTGTTAGAAGACACTTGAGGGATCAAATGGTCTTTAATAGAGTCTGCAATGATTCGCTTGGCCCTAACCATATCTTTCTAGTACTTTTCTTTAACTGTAGCATCTGTAGGTTCTGGTACATTTTCCTTGACGAATCTTGTAAGGTCATTCTCTTCAAGAATGAGTGCAATCCTATACTTCCAGGCACAAAAGTTATCCACACCTTCTAACTTGTCAACAATCTTGGTGCTTGCAGACATCTTGACTTGGAGTTGGGAAAATGACCGAAATTTGAAAGTGCTCAGAAATTACATCTAAACTTACCAGGAGGTGTGCTTGGCCGAATCAAGTAGCGTGGTGCAGTCTGTTTTCTGAAAATCCAAATTTTACCCCTTGAAACCGGGCCTACGCAAATTTGGACTAGTACTTCTGGTACTAGTTCTGGTTTCCTAGTTTTCTGGTACCAGTGAAAACTAGGGTTTCACATTCCGGAGGCTCTGGCCACTAAAAGGGTGCGCTCAAGATGCCAATGAGTTCGCTAGGCTAGGGCGCACTTCCCTAGATAGTTTTTAGGCTGAAATTCTCTTCCAACAAAAATCCCTAATTTTCTTGTACGACAACATTGACGTTTTTGGTAACCCAGTGAAAGGTGCTCTATTTAGTCAAGCTATGATTCCATGTTAAATTTAGAGCTGCTATTACGTTCTTTTCAACTTACTAGACAATAATAGCATAAGTAGGATCACTGAAAGATACACAATCACAAGGTACACAACATTTATCCTGGGAAACTCTCATGGGGGAGAAAACCCAACAAAAAATTCCTTAATATATATTGCCAATACAATGCCAAGATAAAAGACCAAACACAAGAGAATATCCAACACTGAGCAATGTGCCTCTCTCTTCCTTCTTTCGACAATTGCAGCTTCCCTCAAACTTGCACACTAGATGAGTGACTTGAGTGAGTGACTGAATGAGGCCTCTCTTATTCATACTAGTCGAGGAGCACTAGGGTGGTGTCTCTTCATCAAGCATGGTCAACTTCTTCACTTAGTGGCTAAAGCCACTTTAATTAGCCCTAGGGGCCGACTTCTCAATTAGCATCATATAATTAGGGTTTGACCAATCCACAAAAAGGGATTTGGTCATACAAGAGTCCCGACATTATCAATCCACACAAGGGGATTGATCTATAAGATAATAACTGAATAATAAGTAGAATATTCTTTGCAATTACTATATTTCATCATTAACTATTGGGTTATGGAGTCTTTAAATTGAAAGAGCTAAGTTGTGCTACTTCCTTGGGGGTGTAAGCCCTTTTACTCCCCAAGGCAAGCAAAACTAGCTAGGGAAAACCTAGGAGGGTGTAACCCTTTACTTCTCCTAGTATTCCTTTGTGCAACAAATTATTCCAAAGCAATTATGATGGCCTTAGTGGGGTTGTATGCACTTATACTCCCCAAAAAAGCTTAACAAATTAACCTTGTAACCAAGAAAAGAAGCAACAACAAGAGAGATTCCTTACCTAGTCCAAGCATTAACAAGATAAACTCCTTTTAACAAAGAAAAATCCACTGTAAAAACAAGAAATAGCCTCCAAGAAAGATAGCGCCTTGCTTCTTCGTCTAATAGCCAAGGCAAATCATCACAAGAGATAGTAGCAAAGAGAGATAGACAAAATTGCCCAAGTAGGGCACAAATTTCAGCCAAGTAGTCTTCTCTCAATGGGAGAGCTATGATAAAATGACAAGAATTTGATCTCTATTTATACAAATCCTCCTAATAGTGTTTGTCCACTTAATTTTAGGGTAACCACAAAGGGGTCAACAACCCTCACTTTGCCCCTTTACATTATCAAATTCAAATTTTTCTTTAAAAAATGCACATAAGAAGCCATAATGTGATGTCATCCCTTTAAAGAGTGACATTTTGAAACTTTTTGCAAGTCGTTGGAGTAAAGAATGGAAGTTGTTGGGCCGTCTAGGGCCTCCCTCTTATGCGCTAGGGTTTGCTCCTTCAAGCTGCCAAGCCTTCTCCCATAAAAATGTCCCAAGTGTCAATTGTCAAAACCTTCACCACCAAAACCCTAGCCCTAGGGGTCAAGCTCCTCAAGTGTGACGTTTTGGCCTCAAGAGAAAAACATTGGGCTAGTAATGGGCTAGGATAGATCCTCCAAGGTGTCTCTCAGGCCTCCAAAGGCTACCATCAATGTTCGGTGTGTGGGCCATAGTATCCATCCTGTGGGCTTGTTAACACAAATTTCTACCCTCCAATCTGAGCTGATAAACCTGTTATCACAGTGGTAAAAAATTGGCTAATTATAGGAGAAATAGCCCTAGGTGTCACAGGTTAAACCCCTCTCTGTTCGGGCTAGGCCTTGCTAGCCTCTAGGGGGAGTCCCTAGGCACAATGAAGCACCTTGCTGGCTGATCTAAGGTCTGATTTCTGTGTTGAAACTAAAAAATCAGCGAGCTATTTTGTCTTGGACAACGTGTGAAAGTGGTCCAAAACCGTGAGGAAACTGATCTTATACGCTTGGAGGGAACTTGCAGGGTTAGCACAATGAAGATAGACTGAGAAGAAGATGAAAACTTTTCAAAATGATCCAAATTAACCATGATAAACAATTCATAAAATGACATATCAAATTACAAATTTACCATAACATCGCCCAGAAAAGAGGTTTGAATGACAAACACACACTTCTTTATTGATAAAGCTTCCAAGAGAGTTGATTGCACCACACTTGACAAGCCTACAACCGATACAATGACTACTTTGCTCAAAGAGGAGCCACTAGACTAGAGAAAGAGAGAAGAGAATGAGAGAGACACTATGCCGCCACTGCAAGAACCGGCGAAATAACCAATGGAAAGCCTCCAATATATCGCTAGTGAGGGCACACATCCAAAGGAAGAAGAGAGGATGCATGAGGAGGATAATAATAGAGTCTGAGTGGATGTGGGAGAGGAGTACTGAGATAAGTGAGTGTGAATGTGAGTTGGAATGCATGGAGAAGAGTGAGTGAATGCACCATATTTGTTTAGGAACACATGGAGTGGATGGCGAGTTAAGTGAGAGAGGAGGGTAAAGTGAGGCGCATGGCATGCATGGGAGGAGGAAATAATAGTGTAAGGTTAGAGTGGGTGCATGAGTGCATGGGGGAGATAATTTTAGGAAACTCATGCGAACTTTCCTTCCATCATAAATTAATTATCATATGCTCCAATTTTAGGAATATGCACCCTAGCCTAGGTGGATGCCACATCAGTGCCACATGTTGACCTCAAAGGTTGCTACTTGGCACTACATGGACGATGACTAGACTTGCTAAATATAGAGGCAGCTAAAAATAGAACCTCTAAAAATAGGGTTCTCTAAAAATAGATTCTTGGTTCTATTTTTATAAAAATTGTTCACATACATACTGCCAAAAATAGAAAGTTGTCCGAATACCCTTGACTTTATACTCATTAATCTCGTCTTTCTGTAAGGGATCCGAATATGCCATCATAACTGTCATGCGTGCCCTGATGCTCAACCTGCTAAAAATAACAATCTAGGTGACATCATTCGGTAAAAGGTTTAAAGGCCTCTGGATGCCTCAAGGATCAATACTGCGCTCTCAGAATCTGAACCTGGGGCCTGAATCACAACCTCCCAAAAATAACAAGTTCCTACATGTCGCTCGGAAAAATATTATCGGGCTTGGAATCCTACAAGGACTCATACTGTATGCTCTGAACTGCCCCAAAATGTCAGGATACCCACTCAAACCGTGCCTCCTAAAAAGTAGCAACACCTGTATGTATATCTCTCTCTCTCAAAATGTATGGAAACCAAGTCGACTGTGTCTCTGAACTAAGTAGCCATGTATTGATTGTGTACCTGCCTCATGTGTGAACCAACCTCCTGCTCAGCATAAGTTCTAAAACCCTGGAAAAATCTCAGTATGCCAACCGAAGTGCTGCATGTTGGCTCTTAACCCTCAAGACTTTCAAGGGTGAAAATCTAGGGGTTAACAGGGCTTCATGCTCCAAGGAAGCCGAAGCTAGGCTTGTTCTCCCAAATCTGTCCACCAAGCAAGGCCCTGCAAACACAATGAATACGCCCTCCAAGGATCTCAAGTCAAATGCATCATGATAAGTAATTCAAATCAATAAAAGAGCCACCCAAGCATGTGCATCAAAAACCACCTCATCAAACTGAACAAGTGCCCAAGGATCCTATGCAATTTGCCAATTTTGGGTATGGGAGGGTTGACAAAGAGACCTATTGGGTGAATCGTACCTCGAGTTTAGGAGTGTTTCCCAAGTGGACCCCTCTCTAGGTCATGTGGACAAAGTGACATGGATGGGGGTGAGACTTTTGGCACGGGGTTCACGACATACGAGGGATCGTAGTGTCTCATTTATGGGTGCCTTTGTAGAGGGTATGCTACACCTTCGTTTTCGATGCAACCTTTTTCTAAGCCCATTTATTGCCTTTTGTTCTTTTAAGATGTTTCCAGGTTGAAGCCAAAGTGGGGATTGTACCTAAGCATGAAAAATAATGCACACCTTGACTCTACCCTGGTCACATTATGCTTCCCCATGTTGAAGACAATGTGTGGGGCTTCTACCTAAGCATGAAAAACATTTCCCACACGCGCTCCACCTTGGTTGGCATTTTGTATTAGTTATTTTTTACGACTCCCGTCGGTTTCTTATGGGAGACATTTCATTGTCCTCGAGATCCTTGGGCGAGCATCTAGAAGGTTCATGATTGACTTTTATCTTTTGCCAGCTACAAGTCTCTGGGCCTTTAGCCCCTTCTTCTCATGAAATGAGGGACAGTCCCCTCTTGGATCAGTACACCTGAAAATCCCAAAAAGATAAGGAGATGAGGGGATGAAGTGTGGAAAGTGACAAGTATGGTCGGGAATGACACGATTTCCTGTCAAGGGGACCTCCCCATAGAAAATCTATCCCTAAGGGTGACCACTTATTAGGGCGCAGTGTCAACCACCAAGGTGAGATAGGGAAAAAAGCGTAATTTCCAATCATATGTTACATAATCAAAAGCAGTTTTAAATGCAACAAACTCAAATGCCTCAAATATTGAAATGCTAATCACCATAATACCCAACTTGTACCTCATGGAGCAAGACCCGATGTCCTCTAGAAGCTAGCTGATGTGGTGGATACCCTCATGATGAGCCTGAGACCTGTGGTGGTGAGGTAGGTCTTTGTCTGTGGAAGTGGACGTTGTCAGCCGTATGTCTCTCGGTACTCCATGCTTGCAACCTGAGGGCCTCAAGACATCATCTCCTTAGTTATCCCTAAGAAATGGGGATAACATCTGGCTCCTACTTGAGGACATGTACTCGTCGTAGGGTGCATGAGAATCACAACATATCCTGGTAGACTTGTGCCTACACACATTGAAACAACAAACTATTAAGTGTAGGATGGCTCACTCATCCTTTGTCCATATAATAAAAAACCAAAAATGACAACTAATCTAGATTTTTTTTTTTTTTTTGGTATTTTTCACATATATTTATGACAAAAAAGATAAGCATGTAAATCAACAATGCAAGTAGAGCAAAATGAAAATCAACGATGAAATACAACTACACTAATATGAGCAATCAATATGCGAATGCAATAAATCAAGATGACCTAGCTACTTACCTGGGGTCTTGGGGCCTTGAAGATTAGGTGATAGGTGATGTCGGGTGAAGTCATACAACCAATGCAACCATCTGTTCATCATTTCATCAAGGTATCTCCCCCTCTGCTTAATCATGCAATACACCAAGGATAAGTTGAGCACATAATAATCATGAGCATAAATAGACATATAATCAATCATGAAATGAAACTCAAGGAGTTGGTTGGGAGGGAGGAAATCTTGCTGAAAAGAGTAGCCACAATTTTGATCATCCTGGAAATCCTTTCTGAAAAGGATAACCACAAGCTTGATCAATCCATCTATGAAGAGGGCTACCATATGTAGACGATGGCTCATCTTCATCCCCATTAACATGATCGCTTCTTCCTGAAGACTAAGAAGATATGAGAGAACCGAAGAAGACCCCGTGATTTCCCTGAGAAGAAGAAATGAGGTAAGGGACAAGCTCAAGTCTAGAAAAGTGTTGCCTCTTCATCTGCGGATCCTTGTAAAAATCCCCAGGATGAAAATACTTTTTCTTTGTAGAGTGAGCCTTTGGTTCCTCTGGGATGGCCACGTCTTGGTGTTCATCAAAAATTGAGGACGAAGGTGGCCGAAAGTCCTCATAGAACAAGTTTTCATCCCCAAAAGGATCTGCATCACAACTCCCAAGGGATGACGGAAAATGACCTTGAAAATGATGCGACAAGTCATCCTCGAATGGACGAAACAAATCTGTAACCATATCATCATCATGTTGCCAAACATTTGAATCATATAAGCATGAAGACCAATCCTCTGAAGATGACAACTCAACCCCTTTTGCTTGAGAGCTACCCTCAATGTCGTAAATGGGGTCTCTATAAAAAATGAAACGACCAAAATCCCATGTGCGCCTCCCAGCCAGTATGAAAGTGTCTATATGCTCATCAACCATATCCAAGGTTTCTTTCATAAGACCATCAATGTGACTAAAAATGACCATCTCTTTGCCTTCGTGTGCAGGAAGAACAAAGGCTAGGGCGACTTCAACTCGACCTTCAAATTCTTCATCATTGAGACTAATTGCTTCTTCATGTGCAGGAGGAAAGCAAGGCTGAAAGACTTTATATTTGTCAAGTGGGACAATGGACACCGATGTCTCATCTGGGTCTTTGTTATTGAGATCTTCTTGGCAGCTTTCTTCATGGATATGTTCTTCTTCTGCAGTAGGTGAATGATACTCTTCGTCATTTTTCCATTCCTCATCTATTGTCTCGTCATCCACCGGAAAACCTTCTCTGGAAAGAGCGTGTTTGAGCTCTTGGAAAGTATCTTGCAAATTCTGAGTAGCTGGCCGATAATGCCTGAGAAATTCTTCAATGATCTTTGTGGAAGATGGGATACTTTACAGATTACATGAGTGTGCAAGCCAACTCCTTTGACTTGATTCCAGTGAAGATACACAAATTTTCATCAACACATCTTCATGTAGCACATTTAAGCTTGAAGCATACTTCCTATAATTCATGACATGGGTGACTGCTAGAGTTGGATCACCATTAAATTTAGGGCAACTTGCCCTCCACTCCGTAGAGCAATGATCTGGATATCCAGGGATATTCTGAACATCAATAGAAGGGTACACCTTATGGAATGCCTATGGTAAGTCCTGTGAGGCCATGGTTCCATTAATTAGGGTAATACGTCAATGGAGTTGCCAGATGAACTTTATGAAAAGCTCATCAAGGGTGGAAGGGGAACGCCCTTCAAGTGGAGTCGCTAGGCAAGCTAGGGGTAAAGGATTTGGGATGGAAGCTTGCCAAAGTGTCGTTAGGGCATGAAAGAGGATTCAAAATCCTCCCCGACAACGACACCAAAATGTTATCGCACAAACTGTAGGTTGGGCAAAGACCGACCCAATCCACGAGATGGCGATAACTGTGGGAGAGTCTACCCACTGTGACTTTAGATAAAACCTCCCCTCGCTTTAGTGAAGGATAAATCCTACACAAAGGGGGAATCCTGGGTGACCCTAGGGGGAAATGAGATGGAAAGGTGAGATTATGGAAGTGATGCCCCTGTATGTCAAGATACTAAGTGAAGAATGGCTTGGTAACGAGTCTCAGAGATGATCTATGGTTAACAAGTGCTTGGGTACCTACGGAAAAAAAATGTACCTGCTCGAGACACAAGAAGAAACACGTATGCAAGGTTAAAGTTAAGTGGACAAGCAAGTTAAGCTTGATGTCCCTAATTACATCAGTAAACAAGAATATATATCAGCAAGGAAAACAATTAATTAGTGCAGATTCAACCACTTAAAGCATCAAAGATTTGTTTGGAAGTGAAGCATAAAATATGTAGATTGTTTCCAACACTTTAGCACAAGCTTTAGTGGTATTAGAGGGTTGTTATATGATGTTTTCAGAGTAAGTTTGTAACAGCCAAGTGGTTGTAGCAAAGTTTTTCTACAACAACAAGTTTTAACCATGAAAACAAGCGAGTAATCTGACAAAAAGTTCACTAATTAGCAGTAGAATGATAATGATGGTTTACTAACATATTTCCACGGTTAAATTGCAAGTTAGAATAAAAATAGAAGATGATTTGCTGCAACCCTAATGACTGTAGATTTTAATTAGCTATAGCTCAAAATCCACTCGACCAATCTAGACGCCCTAGAGGCTTTGACAAGATTAAAGCATATAGAAAAGATCCCAACTTAAACAATTTCAATATCTCGTGATTCTACGTATCCCAATGCAATGATTTTATTTCTCTAATGCAAGAGATTAGTGCCTTTAACTATTGAGTTATGGAGTCTTTAAAATGAAAGAGTGTGCTACTTCCTTGGGGGTGTAAGCCCTTTTACTCCCCAAGGCAAGCAAAACTAGCTAGGAAAAACCTAGGAGGGTGTAACCCTTTTCTTCTCCTAGTATTCCTTTGTGCAACAAATTATTCCAAAGCAATTATGATGGCCTTAGCGGGGTTGTATGCACTTATACTCCCCAAAAAAGCTTAACAAATTAACCTTGTAACCAAGAAAAGAAGCAACAAGAGAGAATCCTTACCTAGTCCAAGCATTAACAAGATAAGCTCATTTTAACCAAGAAAAATCCACCATAAAAGAAAGAAATAGCCTCCAAGAAAGATAACGCCTTACTTCTTCATCCAATAGCCAAGACAAATCATCACAAGAGATAGTAGCAAAGAGTGATAGACAAAATTTCCCAAGTAGGGTGCAAATTTCAGCCGAGTAGTCCTCTCACGATGTGAGAGCTATGATAAAATGACAAGAGTTTGATTTCTATTTATACAAATCCTCCTAAAAGTGTTTGTCCACTTAATTTTAGGGTAACCACAAAGTAAGGGGTCAACAACCCTCACTTTGCCCCTTTACATCATCAAATTCAAATTTATCTTTAAAAAATGCACATAAGAAACCCTAATGTGACATCATCCCTCTAAAGAGTGACGTTTTGACACTTTTTGCAAGTCATTGGAATAAAGAATGGAAGTCGTTGGGCCTTCTAGGGCCTCCCTCTTATGCGCTAAGGTTTTCTCCTTCATTCTGCCAAGCCTTCTCCCATCAAAACATGCCAAGTGTCCTTTGTCAAAACCTTCACCACCAAAACCCTAGCCCTAGGGTGATGTCAAGCTCCTCAAGTGTGACGTTTTGGCTTGAAGAGAAAAACATTGGGCTGGCAATGGGCTAGGATAAATCCTTCAAGGTGTCTCTCAGGCCTCCAAAGGGTACCATCATCGTGTGGTGTGTGGGCCATGGTATCCATCCCGTGGGCTTCATACCCCAAGGAAGCCCAAGCTAGGCTTGTTCTCCCAAATATGTCCACCAAGCAAGGCTTGCAAAGACAATGGATACGCCCTCCAAGGATACCAAGTCAAATGCATCATGATAAATAAATCAAATGAATAAAAGAGCCACCCGAGCATGTGCATCAAAAACCACCTCATCAAACTAAACAAGTGCTCAAGGACCCTATGCAATTTGCCAAGTTTGGGTATGGGAGGGTTGACAAAGCGACCTATTGGGTGAATCATACCTCAAGTTTAGGAGTGTTTCCCAAGTGGACCCCTCTCTAGGTCTTGTGGACAAAGTGACATGGATGGGGGCGATACTTTTGGGCATGGGGTTCATGACATACGAGGGATCGTAGTGTCTCATTTATGGGTGCCTTTGTAGAGGGTGTGATGCACCTTCGTTTCGATGCAACTTTTTTCTAAGCCCATTTATGCCTTTTGTTCTTTTAAGATGTTTCCAGGTTGAAGCCAAGGTAGGGCTTCAACCTAAGCATGAAAAACAATTCCCACCTTGACTCTACCCTGGTCACATTATGTTTCACAACAAGAAACCCATCTAATCACTAAATAGGCATGTTATCGTACAATATGTACTTTCCCAAAGCCCAAGGCAAGTGAATGCAAGATTGGCGTAACAGGGGGTGACCTATCACTGTCACCTTAATATGAAACCCCTTTCTGTTTAGGAGTATATCAAAGTTACCCCAGGGGAGACATCCTGAGTGACCTAAAGGGATGATAAGACTAAGACAAGGATGCAAGAAAATCCCCCTCTCACTGGTCACTCAAGTCAAAATGTTCTTAAGCTCTTTAAGGGATGAAACAATGGTAAAAATGGAGTGTACCTGCCCAGAACAAGACAACAAAGAAAATATAATAGCTTTCAAGTACAAAATATGTTGTTAGTGCTTCTTAAGACCATGAACCTTCAAAAAATAGGCTGGCTGATATAAAGTTGCAAAATGTAACAATTTACAACACCAATAAGTATTTTGTAACAACTGCAAAAAATATGCCTTGAAATTGCTTGAAAAAGACAAGAAAATGTAGCTTTAACTAGGCAGAATGATAATTAATTGTCGCAAGCAAATTTGGCAATGTCTAGCTAGCACTAAATGTCACTTTTGCAGAGAATTTGCTGCAGTTAGATGGCTGTAGCAATCTTTTGTAACAACAACAAATTCTAGTACTCAAAATTGCAAGGAAACACCATGTAAACTTAACATTTATCTAGTAAATTGATTGACAATTGTCACAAGCAATTTCTGGGTGAGCTAGGTGCAAGTTATGTAGGTGAATGCAACAAATTAGCATGAATTAGTATGTTTGTAGCAGTGATTTGCAACAACAAGAAGTTAACTAAGGAATTAGTCTAGTTTAGGGTTAGTAGAAGTTAGCAAAAGCTTCAAGGAAGAGAGTTAGAGTGTTTAATCAATCCTTCAATAAGAGAAAGGCTAGAACTAGTGTCTTCTAGTGCCTATGGAGTCAAGGGGACGACTTTTTCTAAGGCTGCAAATCAATTTTGATAGTGCACAAAAGTCCAAGAGGAATGCATAGGAGAAGTAGTAACTTAAGTCCTCCTATGCATTTTCCTCAAGAAAACATGATACTAGGTTGTAGGCAATTCTAGGCCCTCGCACCTTGCTCTCCTTAGGCTTCTTATGGGATAAGAACTTAGGCAAAAATAACTAGGTCAAAACCTTAGAGTGCTAGGAAACTAGGGCTCTAGGGTTTTACTAGTTACTAGATCGATTCAATGAAAAGCTTGGAAAATATAAAGTAAGAAAGTAGCAATTTAAGTTCCCTACTTCAAGCATTAAGCATATCATGCAATTTCATAATCTTACATGAGCAAATAAAACCATACATAAACCATTCAATAGATCACAAAAAATGCAGATTTTACCTACTTGCAACAAGAATAATCATGAAATACGTTGCAAGATCACGATAACAACTTCTAAGATTGATCCAACTTGCAAAATATCACCCTTATACAAGAGTGTGCCTCACAATTTCAGCCAATAGCCCTTCTAGGGTGCAAATTTTAGACCTCTCCTCTTGTGTGAGGAGTTGTTATGTAAAAATGAATGTACTTTTTGTTTATTTATACAAAACTGGTAACCTTTAATTAATTTCTGGTGAAATAAGGGTGACCTGGGCAATTTACAAATAAATTCAAATTAGACATAAATAAAATTAATTAGCATCTAAAAACACTTCCAAGGGTGACGTCA
Source organism: Picea sitchensis (assembly GCA_010110895.2). Classification (NCBI taxonomy): domain Eukaryota; kingdom Viridiplantae; phylum Streptophyta; class Pinopsida; order Pinales; family Pinaceae; genus Picea; species Picea sitchensis. The sequence continues at coordinate 213,626 of SNQJ01S0006683.1, read as the reverse complement.
TGCCCTTCTAGGATGACGTTGAGCCCCTAAGGTGGAACGTTGGGCTCCAGATGTTGAACATTTGGCCTCCAAAGGCCCTGGATGAAGCTCACACGTGCCAACTAGCTCACAACTGCCCTAAAAATGCAAACCCTAGCTTTGGATGACGTGCAGGGTCATGATGGTGATGTCATGGGATCTCAAAGGTCAACGTCCAGGTGGAAAAACAAGATCCCCCAGGGTCTAGATCTGCGAGGGTGCCTCCAAGGTGACATCCTTCTTTCTTCCTAGTGCAAATTTCTGATGTCTTCTTGCCCTTAGCAGGGGTTACAACATCCATTTGTGGGATTTTAGCCCCATGGAGGTACGAGCTAATCATTCCCCCATGTGTACCTGCCCACCGGGCAAGGTCCTGCAGCAACAACAAGCACACCCTCCAGGGGTTCATAAGTCACAGTGATCATAACATGCAAATAACATCTAATAATTAAATTACCTAAACATGTGCATCAAACCCCCCTTTTCCTAGACAAATGCTCAAAGATGTTATGCAATTTAACAAGTCAGGTTTGGAGAAGGTCTCAGGGTGTCTTATTGGGCTAATCCTCCTTATGTTTGGGGTGTTTCCCAGGTGAGAACCAATCTAGGTCATGTAAGTGTGTGTGAGGTGGCGTGGGGTAAGTGTTTGGGCATGGGGTGCAGTGATAACAAGGAAATGTAGATCTTACCCGTGGGTGCCTTTGTAGAGGGTGAGCTGCACCTTGTCATAGATGCCATTTTTTCCTAGCCCATTCAATGCCTTTTATTCTTAGCTTCATTACTTTTTATCTTTTTCTTTTATGCTTCAAGGGAAGAGTTGAGGGACGTTGTCCTGGCTGTTAGAAAAATAGGTATGTTTTTTTCACCATAGACAATACAACAATATTGTCACCCAACCATAGGCACAAAGGCCATGCCCGAGCACCTTAACCTTGACAGACAAAATAATTCCGGAAGCAATCCAATAGCCAACCAAGATAGCGCTCCTTTCTCCAAGTCTAGCACACCAAGCAAGAATAATCGAAGACCAAGCAGAAAGTCCAAACCATAACCAAGAGAATTCCAAGCCAAAACCGAAATGCCAGTTGCAGTAGCTGCAGCTGCAGTTCCTCTCCAAACTTGCGCACCACTGGTCTTATGCAGTTGTGAGAGTGAGTATTACAAATGAGCTCCAACGCCCTCTATTTATACTACTCTATCTCACTTGACTGGGCTGACTTCTCTATTTGGAGGCTAATAACTCAATATTAAATATTTTCTTGAGCCGACTTGTCTCCTAGAGTTATTATCCAACATTTTAGGGTTTGTCTTGCTTCCTGGAATATTCTAGTCTCGTCAAAGGTTACATGTGGAGGTTAATACCTCCCACAACTACCATAATATCAAGACTCCCTCCTAGTTAGGGAGGTATTAAAGGCAATGGTCTTGAGCACAAACAAACCCTTCAACCGAGAGCATCATCATAGCCACACATGCTATCTCATGATCAAATCACGAGCACCATCATCACTTATGCAACTAAATAGTCTCCATGGAAATCATAACAATGCCATCGAATAGAACACAACTGTGTCTATCCATAGTAGTACACAACTACCATCCAGTGGTACACAATCACACCTAGTAGCACATGGCTACTAACCAGTGACACATAGTCACAACCAGTGGAACATCTACCACAGTAGCATACAACCACTGTCCAGAGACATATAGTCTTCTCAGAAATGATATCATCTAATATCAACCTTCATAACAATATCATGATACAAACTAAGTCATCCGGGCCATTCTTCCACTCACATCTGTGATATCTGGAAGAGCATTTGCCCTCGGAAAGTAAAACACATCCATGGGCTATTTGGACTATTCTTACCAAGCATAGAAGAATAACTGTCCCTGATTTCTGAGCTTGGACCATTCCTCCGACACTAATCATAGTGCAAGCTGGAGAGAATGAGTCTGCCCTAGGGAATGCCTGCCCCTGATTGTTGAACCTGGACCATTCACCTCACTGGGCCATTCCTCCGGCACTAATCACAGTGCAACCTGGAGAGAATGAGTTTTCCCTAGGGAATGACTGTCCGAACCATTTCCTAATGGAAATGATTGTCCTGCACCAACCTCCGAAACGAACCATTCTTCGAAACTGCTCACAATTGTGAACTTCGAAAGAATGATTGCTCGACGAGGTAGACCATTCTACTTGACCACTACTTAGAGTGACTGCCATGAAGAATGACTGTCCTAGACCATTCCCCAGACTGGCCACAAGGGGAATCACTGTCTATGGTACATCAACAATCTATCGGACCATTTTCATTACGACAATGACTGTCCAATCTGGACCATTTTTTGAACTGGAAAATGCCCGTCCGATCTGAACCATTTTCCGAACTGGAAAATGCCCGTCCATTAGAAATATCAAACCACTTTTCAAACTGGAAAGGAACTGCCCAGCCTGGACCATTTTCCGAACTGGAAAATAACTGTCCATAAATCAATAACATATTTGTGCTCCCTCTCAACCTGGGAGTAATCACTTCCTTTTCCAATAAGGAAGTCGTCTCCATGATCCCCAACTTGTCTCTTAAGTATGCAAACTTTTCATCTTGGACATAGGCTTTACCAAAATATCTGCTATCTACTCTTTTGTAGAGATATATTGGAGAGCCACTTCTCTCTTCTGGACGTTATCATGGAGAATATAATGCTTGATCTCAATGTACTTCGACCTGTCATGGAACACTGGTTTCTCTGAAAGCTTCACATGGCTTTGATCATTACAATAAATCATGGTTGAATTCAACACCTGATCAGACGGTCCAAAAACCAATTTACGGAGCCACATTGCTTCTGTACAAGCATCACAAGCTGCAATATACTTTGCTTCTATAGTGCCGAGTGCACGGACTTCTGTTTCATGCTAAGCCATGACATCGTGGCAAAGCTCAAACAGAAACATATCCAAGTAGCACTTCTTCTGTCATCTGCACTCCCTGCCCAATCTGAATCGATAAATTCATGCAACTGTATGTCATAATTTAAACGTCCCACAAAACAAATATCCGACTGAGTATTCTCCAAATACATTAACGATCCAATCAATTGTCAATACATAGATGGGTCTATTGGATTAGAGTCTCTTCAACTTCTTAAGATCTGTTATCATGGGAGTTAGCCATGGATTTGCAATCCATCATCCCAGACTTCTGAGTAACCATTCTGATACACTTTCTATGTCATAGGATGTTTTCACCACGTTTCTGCTGTATATGAGATACTCTGCATCAAGTTGCTTGAATCCATACAAAGTCTTATTCCATTTGCATACATGGGTCTCTTTCTGGTATAAGCTTCTTTCTCAATTTACTTTATTGGGAAGAACAATCTTTTACATGTAAATTTCAATTCTTGGATACTGCAAGAGGTATATTTGGTTTACTGGAACAAGTTGTCGTCATAGTCTCCTCCCTCCTTATGGAAGAACCTCTAGTTTTGAATCTCGCAAAGCTTCCATTCATAAGTCTTTTTCACATTTTCTTACATACACTGTTCTGTTGATATTATGGTAGTTGCTGGAGGTATTTACCTCCACGTGTAAACTTAATGAGAATAGAATATTCTGGGAAGAAAGAAGAAACCCTAATGAGTTGGCTAATAACCCTAGAAGACAAGTCGACTCAAGAGGATAATTTATATTAGGTTATTAGCCTTCAAGAAAAGAAGTCGGCCAGAAGAAATATTATATACTAAGCAAATAGGCACCCATAATGAGAAGTCGGCCTAGGCAGTTAGCCAGAATTAGTATAAATACAGGAGGCCAGTCTTCATTCTGTTAGGCATTCTCAGAATTGCAGAGCAACACTTGTGCGCACTGCAGTGCCCAATTTTGTGCGTAGGTTTGGAGGAGAGTTGCCACGGCAGTTGCTGCAGCTAGCAGATCACATTTGGCTTGGACTATCTCTTGGTTAGGGTTTGGACTATCTAATCAACTCTTGTTGATGTGCTATCCTTGGGGAAAGGAGCGCTACCCTTTGTTTGGCTATCTAGCCTAGGGTTTTCTTCCAGAGTGATTCTCTGTCAAGGTTAAGGTGCTCGGAGGGTGGCTTCGGCCTATGGTTGGGTGACAATAGCAATATTGTCAATGGTAAAATGAGCACATCCATTATATTCTAACAGGTCATGGGCCCACACCTCCTTCATTCAGTCTAACTGCTGGAAGGACACATAACCATAAGGATATTAAGCTCGTCGAAGAACTACCGCTAGGGTTTCTAGCAGGAGCAGTCACCAAAGCATTGTCGCTAGGGTTACTAGCAGGTGCAATTGCAGAAACCCTAATCCTCTCGTTGAGGCACCTTAAGTGAAGGGATTGACCTAATTTCCGGATAGATCAGTGCACCCTAGTCTAGCACATCTCCTGATACTCTCAGCAAGCCAAGACGTCAAGGTTGAGTTTCTGGTCAAATCTGGGGTTGACCAAGTCAAAGCAGCCATGACTTACTCTATGAAGTCAGAAAACAAGTTAGATGGTGCTTCTAACTTCAGAGCGTGGAAGACAAGGATTGACCTCATCCTTGCCAAGAATAAAGTGCTGGATATCGTGAAAGGAAAGATCGTGGAACCTGAGTTTGAAGAAGGAAAAGAGAAGGAACCGTAGAACATTGCAGTTATGGAGAAGTTCAAAGACGGTGACATCAATGCCATGAGTATCATAGTGGACTCTATAAAAGACCACTTGAGACATCAATGCCATGAGTATCATAGTGGACTCTATAAAGACCACTTGATACCCTACATCTCCCATCTTGACTCATCAAGAAGATGTATGATGCCCTAACAAACCTCTTCTCAGTCAGAAACATTGGACAAGTAATGAGTCTGAAGAATGAGCTCCGTGACATGAAGATGAATGATGATGACAGCATACCAACATACTTTGTGAGGATCTCTCAGTTAAGAGATCAACTACAAGCTATTGAAGAGATCATTTCAGAGAAGGAATTGGTAAACATAGTAGTCAATGGTCTTCTCAAGACATGGGATGCATTTGTCGCAAGCATGAACACAAGGAAGGAGTATCCTACATTTGAAGAACTTTGGACTTGCTGTGCTCAAGAAGAATCTAGGATCAGTGCAAAAGAGAAACCCCAAAAGAAGTACGATGATCAAGCCTTCACAACAAGATTCAAGAATTTCAAGAACAAAAGGAAGCTTGGTTCAAGGAGGAAGCCAAATCAAGAGAAAGATATTTCAGGAATACAATGCTTCAACTGTCGAAAGTATGGTCACTACAAGAATCATTGTCTTGAGATAAAGAAAAGAAAGGAGAAACACGAAGCATCAGTTGTCGAAGAAAAGGAACCTACAAAGAAGACTAAGCAGGATGAAAGAGACTTCTTCTTTTGAAGGTAACAAAACTCTTCTTAGTTCTTGTACATATCTTGCTTGCATCGTCTTTGTACATATCTTGTATATCTATTTCTTGGAAGATAATGTGTTCCAAGAAGAACTATACCTATGGAAGAACAACAAAATAAGGATTGCTATCATCATACAAGTTAGATAATACACATGAAAGGATGAAATACATCAAACAAATCATGTGGAAGCTATTACAAGATAAGTGAAATCAGAATCAATCATGAAGAGACTTAGAAGAAACAAAGACAGAAAGAAGTCAACAATCAAGAGGAAATTGGAGAAAGACTTATGACGTTTTGCAGAAGACAATAAGGATGCAGATGAAAGCGTGGACTCCGTTAGACTGAGGGAGCCGATTATATGCACTCATACATGAAGCAAGGATTAAGAGGGAGCTAATCCTACAATCCATTGAAGATGATGAAGTATATATCCATGGTAGCAACCATAAAAGACAGTACGTGTTTAGTTCAACCTCAGAAGAAGTCTTCTTCGAAGAGAAGCCTTAAAGTATCTCTGGTTGTCCATCCACATCCATGATTCTATAATGAAAGGAAGAAGTGAAATCTTTAGGGCATGGAATCTATAAGAAACTCCATGGACCCAAGAGCTAAAGAAAAACATCAGGAAGAACATGAAGATTCCAAGAAAGAAAGAGAAGCCAGAACAACCAGTCGCTGTATTAAGAATCACAAGATTACCAACCTGATATGAACTCAATAAAAGCAATCAAGCAGAGGAACTGAAAGTTGTGATGAAGAATAATGTATATATGCAAGCATTGCAAGATCCAAAACTAGAGGTTCTCCCAGATGGAGGGAGAAGACTATGATGATTACTTGTCCAATAAACCAGACATACCTCTACATGAGTCTTTATATCATCTGCAATATCCATGGGTTGGAATTCTACATCAGATGAATGCAAACACTGTTCTCCAGAGCAATTGAACAAAGAGCATATGAGGAACAACCTCAAGACTTTGAAGCACACCAGAAAGAGACCCTTGTATGCAGATGGAAGAAGATAATTTGGTGGAGAACCTCCAATGTACAACAAAAGCGTGGTGAAGATTTTCTATAACAGAGATATTGTATCAAGATGATTACTCAAAAGATCAGATCTCATGATGACAGAAGAAGTGCCACATGGATATGTTCCAGTTTTTCCAACAATGATATACTTTATTGATCAGAGCTACATGAAGCCTTCAAAGAAAACCAGTGTTCTAGACCGAAGTAAATTTGAAATCAAGCATTACATTATCCGTGATGAAGTCTAGAAAGGAGAAAGTGGTTCTCCAATACATATCTCCACAGATGAGCAGATAAGCTGACATTTTGGTAAAGCTTCTGTCCAAGATGAAAGAGTTTGCATACTCAAGCTGGAGCTCATGGAGACGACTTCGTTATTGAAAAAGGAAGAGATGACTCCCAGGTTGGGAGGGAGCACTGATGTATTATTGATTGATGGACAGTCATTTTTCAGTTCGAAAGATGGTCCAGGTTGAGCAGTTTCTTTCCAGTTCGGAAATTGGATTGAGATTTCTGAAGGACAAACATTTTCCAGTTCGGAAAATGGTCCAGATTGCTGAAGTACCATAGACAGCGACTTCCCATTGTGGTTAACATGGGAAGTGGTCTAGGGCAGTGTCTCTTCTTGAGGGTTACTCAAGAAGTCTGGCCCGCCTCGTCGGACAACGATTTCCCATTATGGTTAACATGGGGAATGGTTCGTTTTGGAGGTTGGTGCAGGACAATCATTTCCTTTGGTAATGGTTCAGACAGTCATTCCTTAGGGCATATTCATTCTCTCTAGGTTGCAGTTTGTTTAGTGTCGGAGGAATGGCCCAAGGTGGGGAATGGTCCAAGTTCAACAATCAGGGACAAGCATTCCTTAGGGTAGATTCATTCTCTCTAGGTTGCACCTTGTTTAGTGTCGGAGGAATGGCCCAGGGTGGGGAATAGTCCAGGCTCAGAAATCAGGACAATCATTCTTCCTTGCTTGAGAAGAATAGTCCAGATAGCTC
>SNQJ01S0006683.1:185479-206105 GCA_010110895.2 Picea sitchensis | reverse complement strand
GTGCAGGTTGATATCAGATGATTGTTATGAAGACTGTATGTCTCTAGATAGTAGATGTATACTACTGTGGTGGATGTGTTCCACTGTTTGTGACTATACGTCACTGATCAAGTACCTGTGTGCTACTTGGTGTGGTAGTGTACCACTGGATCATAGTTGTGTACTACTATGGTTGTGTTCTATTTAATGATATTGTTCTGATTGCCTTGAAGACTATCAACATTGTTGAAAATGATTATCAGCTAGATGGATGATCAATGGACAGAGATTTCCCAGACGAAAAATAGTTCAGGACATTTATTCTTCTAGGACATATGTCCAGATTATAAGAATGGTTGTTGTGTCAGTCTGTGGTGTGAGTGACTTATCCATCATCATGTCTAATTACTCAGATGGAGTATGGTTTCGAGAGATGATGCAACTGATGACACTGATGGTGATGATGGTGCTCATGATCTAATCATGAGATAGTCTATACAACTATGTTGATGCTACCGGGCGAATGGTATGTTTGTGCTCAAGACCATTACCTTTAATACCTCCCTAACTAGGAGGGAGTGTTCATATTATGGTAGCTGCGGGAGGTATTTACTTCCACGTGTAAACCTAACGAGACTAGAATATTCCGGGAAGCAGGAAGAAACCCTAATGAGTTGGCTAATAACCCTAGAAGACAAGTCGACTCAAGAGGATAATTTATATTAGGTTATTAGCCTTCAAGAAAAGAAGTCGGCCAGAAGAAATATTATATACTAAGTAAATAGGCACCCAAAATGAGAAGTCGGCCCAGGCAGTTAACCAGAATTAGTATAAATACAGGAGGCCAATCTTCATTCTGGCAGGCAGTCTCAGAATTGCAGAGCAACACTTGTGTGCACTGCAGTGCCCAGTTTTGTGCGCAGGTTTGGAGGAGAGTTGCGATTGCAACTACTGTAGCTAGCAGATCACGTTTGGCTTGGACTATCTCTTGGTTAGGGTTTGGACTATCTGGTCAACTCTTGTTGATGTGTTATCCTTGGGGAAATGAGCGCTACCCTTTGTGTGGCTATCTAGCCTAGAGTTTGCTTCCGGAGTGATTCTCTGTCAAGGTTAAGGTGCTCGGAGGGTGGCTTCGACCTATGGTTGGGTGACAATAGTGATATTGTCAATGGTAAAACGAGCACATCCATTATATTCTAACATGTTCTTCATCACAACTTCTATTTCTTCTGCTTGATTGCTTCTAATGGGTTCAAACCAAGCTAGTAGTCTTATGATTCTCTGTATAATAACTGGTTGTTTTGGATTTTCTTTCTTTTCTTGGAATCTTCATGTTCTTCCTCATGTTCCTCTTTAACTTTGGGGTCCATGGAGTCTTCTATAGATTCCATGCCCTTCCTTCCTGAAGATTCCAAGTTCTTCCTTTCATCATAGGAACATAGATGTAGATGGACAACAAAGGATACTTAAGACTTCTTTTCGAAGAAGACTTCTTCTAGAGTCAAGCTGAACACGTGTTGCTTATCATGGCTGCTACTTTCAATGGGGAACATGGACAAATTCTTCATAATCTTCACATATTCTTCAATGGATCACTTCATTTAGGATTAGCTCCCTCCTAATCCTGGCTTCATGCATGAATTCATGCTCTTTTTTTGGAATTTTGTAATCAACTCCCTCCATCTAAGAGAGTCCATGCTTTCATCTGCATCCTTATTGCCTTTTGCAAAGTGTCACAAGTCTTATTCTAATTTCCTTTTGATTACTGACTTTTTTATGATTTTACTCCTTCTGGGTCTCTTCAAGTTTGATTCTGATTTCGGCCTATCTGGCCGTTGTTACTTATATAATAGATTCCTTAGGAATTTGTTAACGTACTTCATCTTCTTGTAGTCATCGTAATAGCAATCCTTATCTTGTTATTCTTCCATAGGTATTGTTTCACTCACCATCTTTTCTTCTAAGAAATAGATATGCATGATATGTACATGAACTATGTAAACATGGTATGTACAAGAACTATGTTATAGAAGAATATTGTTACCTTGACTAGAAGAAGAAGCCTGTTTTATCCTGCTTGGCTTTCTTTGTGGGTTCCCTTTCTTCGACAACTATTGCTTCATCTGTTTCCTTCCTTTTCTTTAACTTAGGACAATGCTTCCTGTAGTGACCATATTTTTGACAATTGAAACATTGTATCTTTCACATATCCTTTTCTTGATTTGGTTTCCTCCTTAAGACAAACTTCCTCTTATTCCCGAAATTCTTGAATTTTGTTGCGAAGGCTTGATCATCATATTTCTTTTGGGATTTCTCTTTTGTGCTATTCCTGGATTCTTCTTGTGCACAGCAAGTCCAAAGTTCTTCAGATGTGGGATACTCCTTTCTTGTGTTCATGCTTGCGGCAAATGCATCCCATGTCTTGGGAAGGCCATTGAGTACTATATTTACTAGTTCCTTTTCTGAAATGATTTCTTCAATAACTTGTAGTTGATCTCTTAACTAAGAGATTCTTCCAAAGTATGATGTTATGTTGTCATCATCATTCATTTTCATGTCACATAGCTCATTCTTCAGATTCATTACTTGTCCAATGTTTCTGATTGAGAAGAGGTTAGTTAGGGAATCACATATCTTCTTAGACGAGTCAAGATGAGAGATGTAAGGTATCAAGTGGTCTTTTACAAAGTCTACTATGATACTCATATCGTTGATGTCATAGCCATTGAACTTCTCCATAACTGCAACATTCTGAGGTTCCTTCTCTTTTCCTGCTTCAAACTGTGGTTTCATGATCTTGCCTTTCAGGATATCCAACACTTTATTCTTGGCAAGGATGAGGTCAATCCTTGTTTTCCATGCTCTGAAGTTAGAAGCCCCTTCTAACTTGTTTTCTGACTTCATAGAGTAAGTCATGATTGCTTTGACTTGGTCAACCTTTGACTTTGACCAAAAACTCAAACTTGACTCTTTGGCTTGCTGAGAGTACTAGCAGGTGCGTTAGGCTAGGGCTCACTAGGCTATCCAGGAATTAGGTCAAGCTCTTCACTTAAGGTGCCTTAACAAGAGGGTTAGGGTTTTGTGGCTGTAGTAAAACTTTGACTGCAACTGGAACTGTAACTGAGCAAATCCGCCCAATCTATCTTCCAGCGGTTAGACTATCCGAAGATAGTGTGGGCCCATAACCTATTAGAAAAATAGGTGCGCCCGTTTCACCATAGACAATATAGCAATATTGTCACCCAACCATAGGCACAAAGGCCACCCCCGAGCACCTTAACCTTGACAGACAAAGTAATTTCGGAAGCAATCCAATAGCCAACCAAGGTAGTGCACCTTTCTCCAAGGCTAGCACACCAAACAAGAATAACCAAAGACCAAGCATAAAGTCCAAACCATAACCAAGAGAAAGTCCAAGCCAAAACCGAAATGCCAGTTGCAGTAGCGACAACTGCAGTTGCAGTTCCTCTCCAAACTTGCGCACCATTTTTCTTATGCAGTTGTGAGAGTGAGTATTACAAATGAGCTCTAGCGCCCTCTATTTATACTACTCTATCTCACTTGACTGGGCCGACTTCTCTTTTTGGAGGCTAATAACTCAATATTAAATATTTTCTTGAGCCAACTTGTCTCCTAGAGTTATTATTCAATGTTTTTGGGTTTCTCTTGCTTCTCGAAATATTCTAGTCTCGTCAAAGGTTACATGTGGAGTTTAATACCTCCTGCAACTACCATAATATCAACACTGACTTGGTGACAACATTATCCACAAGCATTTCATGGAGATGAGAAGGCTAGCTTGTGATGAGACCCCCTTTCTCTTGGCTATGCCACCAAGAGCCACTACCTTGGTTTGGTGACCAGATAGATGGTAGTGTCATACCGCTACATGCCCATGCTCATAATACACCGACTCATGATGAGACCTCCCATCCACCAACTAATACCTTGAGTGTTTGTTTATCTTACAGCTTCCCTTTTCTTATCGAGAAGCTTTTTACTGCTTTCTTGAGAATCTTTGGGTGAGGCATCTCAAAGGTTTCATATTGTCTTTTAACTTTTGCCAACTACTTTTACCTTTTGGGCCTTTAGCCCCTTCTTCCCACAAGGCAAGGTACAACCCTTCCTAGTGTGTCAAATCCCAATGCCCGAACAAAGGTAAGGGGGAAATGAGAGGAATAAAGATGGAAAGTGGTAAGTATGGAGGGAATGGACGATGACCTTTCATAGAACCATCCAGTGGAAACCCATCCTAAATGGAGATCAACTTACTAGGGCATCATGTCACCCTTCCAGGTATGAACAAGTTAAAGAGGATAATTTCCAAGCAAACGTTATGAAATGAAGGAGAATTCAATGCAACATATTCAAGTGCTTCAATAATCAGAGTGACACATACCATGATACCCAAACTCATTACCTCATGGAGCAAGACTTACTGCTACTTTAGGATCAAGCTGGTGGGATGGATACTGCTGTTGTTGATAAAAGGGCTGCACTGAAGAAAAGAGGGGCCCTCCGAGGCCATGCTCAAGTCATCCGGCTCTCGACACTCCATGTCTAGGACCTGTGGGCCTTGAGACATGACCTCCTTAATTATCCCTAGGGTAGGGGATAACATATGGCTACAACTCGGGGACATGTGCTCACCGTAGAGCGCATGAGAACCTCAACATCTCTGGTATGACCCGTGCCTGCTCAGATCTCAAAAAAATGCATCAATAATCCTTAGGGTGGTGATATCATCCCTTGTTCCTATATGATATAATAAAATAAAGAGCATCTCTAATCTAGCATATGATCATGAGCATGCATATATACATAATGGAAGAATACAAAATGAAAATGAGGCTATAACTATTCTAGCATGATATGCAGATGGTATATACAATGGATGCAAATGCCTACCTACCTCTACTTACCTTTTGGTTGAATGCTAGGTGTAGTCAAATAACCAGTGAAACCATCCTAGCAATATCTCATAATATTTGCCTCTGTGCTTCATCTTAAGGAAAAACAATGACAAGTCAAGCATAAAAATAACATGAGTTAGAACATGTATCACATCATTGGAAATCGTAAAGTCTAGCTTGATTGCTTCTAGTGGGTTCAAACCAAGCTGGTAGTCTTGTGATTCTCGATATAATAACTGGTTGTTCTGGCTTCTCTTTCTTACTTGGAATCTTCATGTTCTTCCTCATGTTTCACTTTAGCTCTTGGGTCCATGGAGTCTTCTATAGATTCCATGCCCCGAAGATTCCAACTTCTTCCTTTCATTATGGGATCATGGATGTGGATACCTTGAGGCTTCTTTTCGAAGAAGATTTCTTCTGAACACGTGTTGTGTATCATGGCTGCTACTTTCAATGGGAACAAGGACAAATACTTCATAATCCTCAATGGATTATATCATTTCGGATTAGCTCCCTCCTAATCCTTGCTTCATACATGAATACATGCTCTTCTTTTGGAATTCTGTAATCATCTCCCTTCGCCTAACAGAGTCAACGCTTCTGTCTGCATTCTTATTGCCTTTTGTAAAGTGTCGCAAGTCTTTTTCTAATTTCCTCTTGATTGCTGACTTCTTTTTTGTTTTGACTTCTTCTGGGTCTCTTCAGGTTTGATTCTGATTTTGGCTTATCTGGCAGTTGTTACTTATGTAGTAGCTTCCACAGGAATTGTTACCAAAGATTGTCAATATACTTCATCTTTTCATGTGTATTGCTTGACTTGTAGTCATCGTAATAACAATCCTCATCCTTTTATTCTTCCATATGTATTGTTTCCCTTGAACATATTTTCTTCTAAGAAATAGATATACATGATATGTACATGAACTATGTAAACATGATATATACAAGGGCTTTGAAGGATATTGTTACCTTGACTTAGAAGAAGAAGTTTGTTTTATCTTGCTTGACTTTCTTTGAGGGTTCCCTTTCTTCGACAACTGTTGCTTCGTCTGTTTCCTTCCTGTTCTTTAACTCATGACAATGGTTCCTGTAGTGAACATATTTTCGACAGTTGAAGCATTGTATCTTTGACATATCCTTTTCTTGATTTGGTTTCTTCCTTGAGCCAAGCTTCTTCTTATTCCTGAAATTCTTGAACTTTGCTGTGAAATCTTGATTGTATTTCTTTTGGGATTTCTCTTTTGCGCTAATCCTTGATTCTTCTTGTGCACAACAAGTCCAAAGCTCTTCAAATGTGGGATACTCCTTTCTTGTGTTCATGCTTGCGGCAAATGCATCCCATGTCTTGGGCAGACCATTGAGTACTATATTTACCAGTTTCTTCTCTGAAATGATTTGTTCAATAGCTTGTACTTGATCTCTTAACTGAGAGATTCTCACAAGGTATGATGTTATGCTTTCATCATCATTCATTTTCATGTCCTAGAGCTCATTCTTCAGACTCATTACTTGTCCAATGTTTTTGACTGAGAAGAGGTTAGTTAGGGCATTGTACATCTTCTTAGATGAGTCAAGATGAGAGATGTAGGGTATCAAGTGGTCTTTTACAGAGTCCACTATGATACTCATGGCATTGATGTCATTGTCTTTGAACTTCTCCATAATTGCAACGTTCTGAGGTTCCTTCTCTTTTCCTTCTTCAAACTGTGGTTCCACGATCTTTCCTTTCACGATATCCAACACTTTATTCTTTGCAAGGATGAGATCAATCCCTGTCTTCCATGCTCTAAAGTTAGAAGCCCCTTCTAGCTTGTTTTCTGACTTCATAGAGTAGGTCATGACTGCTTTGACTTGGTCAACCTTTGACTTTGATTAAAAAACTCAAACTTGACGTCTTAGCTTGCTGAGAGTACCAGGAGGTGCGCTAGGTTAGGGCGCACTAGGCTATCCGAAAATTAGGTCAATCTCTTCATCTAAGGTGCCTCAACAAGAGGTTTAGGGTTTCGTTGCTGCATCAAAAACTTTGACTTCAACTGCAACTGTAACTGAGCAAATCCTCCCAATCTATCTTCCAGTGGTTAGACTGTTCGAAGATAGTGTGTGCCCATAACCTGTTAGAACTAATAGATGTGCTCGTTTAACCATAGACAATATATCAATATTGTCACCCAACCATAGGCCGAAGCCACCCCCGAGCACCTTAACCTTGACAGAGAATGATTCTGGAAGCAAACCCTAGGCCTAATAGCCAATCAATGTAGCGTACCTCTCTCCAAAGCTAACACACAAGGAATAAAGTCTAAACCATAACCAATAGAAAGTCCAAGCCTAAACTGAGAATACAGGTTGAAGTTGCAGCTACTTTCCAGACTTGTGCACTTACTCAGTTTTTGCAGTGCACACTCTTACATTTCTGTAGTTGCGAGCTGTGTGTCAAATGAGATCTGGCGCCCTATATTTATACTATTTCTCCCTAGTTGTCTGGGCCGACTTCTCATTCTGGAGGCTAAACACTCAATATTAAATATTTCCTTTAGCTGACTTGTCTTCTAGGGTTATGTCCAATGCTTTAGGGTTTCTTCTTGTTTCCTAGAATATTCTATTCTTTTGAGGGTTACACGTGGAAGTTAATACCTCCTGCAGCTACCATAATATCGACAAAATAAGCATGTGATGATAATTGTACAACCACACAATTGAGGAAATTAGATGATAGGATGTCTTGAAATAAGAGCTAAAATATTGCATGACCAATCATGAATCCAACCAAACAATCTTAATAGTGGTTATTGATCCAATTTGTTTTCAATTTACACTTATTAACTGTTGATATATAAGAAGGGATACTATCATACCAATAATTGTGGCAATAAGAACTCTGGTATTGAGATGTAGCAAGAAAATGCTTCTTACTTGTTGAGAAGACATTGTCACTATGATCAATCAATGATCAGAAGGAATCACATGTGATGGAAATTCTAGAATTGTACAATCAAGGAGATTAGATGATAGGATGTCATCAAACAAGATGTACAATCAAGGAGATTATGTTATATGATATCTTCAAACAAGAGCTAAAATGCTAACATTGTCTATCATCAATCCAACCACAGTTTTAATAGTGGCCACTATTCCATTTATGCTTCTTAATTGTTGATATGTAAGAAGACTTGCTATCATACCAATAAGTGCGGCAATAAGAATGTTGATACCTAGATGTAGAGAGAGAATGCCTCCCATCTCTATGATTAGGATGCCAATATGGTTGGGATTTGGATGGTGAAGAATCCATTGATATGTAGTAGTAGAATTAGAGTGTGCAATTTATGGTTTCTGCAAATTAATTGTAGATGAAACAAATGGTGCATGATCTAGGTCTTGTAGATCTCAATCGATAGGAGACTTATTTATGCAAGTTTTGGTTTCTATAAATCAATAGTGGTAGCAGAATTAGGGTGAGTCATTTCTGGTGACAATCTAAAAATATCGAAGGCTTTCTCTGTTTGGTCTCTTCTTAGGCTCAATAGGAGTGACAGTACCTTATCTGTGCTTACCAAGTCCACCACTTATATAACCCATGTTTGAAAGTAATTTGGAAGCTGTGCCTCTAGTATTCTTCTTAAAATTAGGTGAATATTGCTCAAGAGTAGCCAAAAGTGTGTGAGAGGAAGTTGCATTAGGGGCAAAGGAACTCTGTCAAAGAACTAATATACTCCTTTAATTTTTCAAGTGCTTCTTTCATTTCCATAAAATCATCCATGAGCTATTGAAATAAAATCCATTCACAATTTCTTCTATTTGTTCAATACAAAGTGTCCAACTATCAATTGGCTCATTATACTTGTACAAAGAGAAGCAACATGAGCAAAATCTCTCTCAAAACAAGTGTGTAAATTTCTAATGCAATCGATTAATTGACCTTTGTCATCTCTTAATTCACTTACTTCTTATATAGGGTTTTGATTGAGTTCACACAGATTATGAATGGACTTATTCTTCTCAACCAATTGTGGAAGCAAGAGATCATAGTAATTCGTTTGGCCTTGTCACTCATCAAAGAGTGGCATTATCATTCTATATTGAGAACCCTATCATGAAGTTGTTGTTGAAATATTGTAACTACAAAGAGTAACCAAATCCCTTTTTGCGTATTGGTCAAACCCTAAATATATTGTGCAAATTGAGAAGTCGGCCCCCATGCAATTTAAAGTGGTTTTAACCACTCAGAAGACAAGTCGGCCCTGCCCAACGAAGAGACACCTTTTCAACACCTTCCAGTTTGTATAAATAAAGGAAGCCAACGCCTCATTTGTTCACTCACTCATTCAATTATCCAGAGCACAAGTTTGGTAGCTATAGTTGTAGAAGAAGGAAGAGAGAGAGGCACATTACTCAATGGAGGATATTCTCTAGTGTTTGGTTTATTGTCTTGGCATTGTATTGGCTATCTATATTAAGGAAGTTTTTGTTGGGTTTTCTTCCTCATGAGGGTTTCCGAGGATAAATGTTGTGTATCTTGTGATTGTGTTTCTCTTAGTGATCATATCTATGCTATGGTTATCTAGTAAATTGAAAAGAAACCTAATAATAGCTTAAACATTAACATGGTTTCAGAGCTAAGCTAACGATAGCACCTTTCACTGGATAAGCAAAAACGTCACTATTGTCGTACAAGAAAATTAGGGCTTTTTATTGGAGAGACATTTTCGCCTAAAAACTATCTAGAAAAGTGCGCCCTACCCTAGTGAATCGTTTGACACCTTGAGCGCATCTTTTTAGTGAACTGAACTCTCGGAAAGTGAAACCCTAGTTTTCACTGGTACCAGAAAACCAGAAGTACCAGAAAACCAGGAAACCAGAACCAGTACCAGAAGTACCAGTCCTGATTTCCACAAGCTCAGTTTCAAGGGGTAAAATTTGGATTTTCAGAAATCTGACTACACCAGCTTACTCGCCTCAACTCATTACATCTAGCCCCTGGATCAAAATTTCAAAATTTGAAGTTTGAAAAGTTAGAGTTTTCTCATAAAACCCTAAGTTGCAGTTGGAGTTGCAATTTCAGAATCAGTTGTAGTATCAATTGCAGTTGCAGTATCAGTTGAAGTTTCAGCTGTAGTATGAGTTGCAGTCACCCTTGAAGTTTTTAAGGGTTGGTAATTATTACCGCTACTGCCAGTGGTGCCACTACCTGCAAATACTATTAAAGGTGTGTGCTCACTTATGTTTAAACTGTTAAGCTTTAAAGTGTAGTTGCATGAGAAGGGATATCTTACCATAGATCCAGAAGGATCTCACAATCCAACACATTCAGAGGAATAATGCAACCCATGTTTGACTATTCTGATATGTATCTATTTGTTATGACATTATTTTGATCTAGGTTGCATGTTGAAGCTATGACCATCATACTAACCTTTGGTCAAATTTAAAGTCAAGGTATTAGATGGATTAAAGTTGAGATCATAGAGTTTATCCTCTAACCCAACCTTCTGACATCCAAGATATCATATTGTCTTAGTGTAGAAGACAGGTTGAAGAAATCCTTCGTCATCTTGAGTGAAGGAGACTTGGAAGAAAGAAACACACTCATTCTCGAGGACAAGACTCTGGGTTCGAGGTTTGATTACACTCATTCTCGAGGACAAGACTCTAGGTTCCAGGTTTGATTAATTAAGTTGATAAGATTCAAAGTTGCACATGACACGTTGATAACTACCCCTTTACAAGTAAACACTATAGTTGAGGTAGCAATCTTTGAAAAGTATTATGCTTGGTAGCATGTGAGCATATTGAGATAAATGCTTAATGTAATCATTTACCAGATACAACTAACATCTCCTCCAAGAGAAACTTCTTGTGTTGATTCTAGGTTATCATGGATGATAGTTTCATCACAACACTAGAAGAGTGTTGACCTCATTTTGTATTGTATCTCTTACTTTTGATCTTTGTTTCAGAAAGGTCACAAGTGATATCTCTAAAGGAGCTACTGTGACGATTATTCGTGCTATTATCAAAATAGTATTATTCTTGCTTGTTGTTTTGTTGACCTTGTTTTAGGTCACAGGTAATAACCCTAAGGAAGCTATAGTGAAGGTTGCAGAAGGAAACAAAGTAGATGAGAGATGAAACAAACTATGTACATGACCATATACATTCATGTACCAAAGAAGATGAAGAAGAAGTTATCTTTTGAGATCCAGAGTATCTCATATGGAGATTAACTGTAAGGAGTACAAGGCTCCAAAGATGACTGAACATTAGAACAATAACTCACAATAAACTTGTTCAAAAGATAATGAAGCCACCTTGACGGGAAGCATAATTCACTTGAAGTCTGACTCAACTTTTCATATTTAGACTTGGTATTCAACACCAAGTATACCCCATAAGAGATGATGAAGTCCTTGTAGACTCAGAAGAAATCGAGAGTAAGCCTCATCTTAGAAAGTATCAGACGAAGAGACAACTTCCATGATTGGGAGACAGATGCCATGAGAAGACTAGATCGTAACTTCAAGGACTCCTAGGAGATATGCAATCTTCTAGAAGATTCCCTTGTTTCAGTGACAAAGAAGGAAGCCAGTCAGAAAGACTAGGATATGGATTCTTCCGTGAGACTAGAAAAGAAGTCAGTATTTACTTCCAAGATTGATCTATACAGATCAAACATGTTGTAGATGTACAAAGCTTGATGTGTGTCCAGAGGATTCTCCCAGCAAAAGGGAGAAGACTATGACGAGACACTTATTGAAGAAATAGTTCCATTATTCATGAAGACAACCAAAAAAATCATGATTCACATATAGTATGAGATGCAGGGGGAGAAATCCCCATATTTAAAATTGAGTGGCAGTTGGTGCATTACATTAATTGGGTAATGGAGACATGACTACGATAAAAGATAAGAGTTACCTCCATGAAAGAAGAAGAGCTACCTTCAGTATCAGTTATTGAGCCACTCTCAGTTTCAGATGACGCTGTTGTCGTGATAGAATAAGAGGAGTTACTCACAGATTTCAACAGCCACAGTGAGGATGAAGCAACCATTCTCAGCCTCAGAGCAACTGCAGGTACATAGTCCCAGTTCCAGAAGGAACAATTGCAGAAAAAAGGAGAGGACATACTCTCAGGCAATGAGACAGATAGTGCTTTGCATAGAGCACATAGAGCTAACACATGATTGTGTAGATTGAGTTGCAACTGAGAAAGTGTAATAGATTGGTACAATGTAATGAGAAAATTTGATTTGAAGATTGACGATAGAAAGACTCATGTTTGCCGGTTGAAGGAAGCTTTGTATGTGTTGAAGCAAGCTCCTAGGGCTTGGTATGGAAGAATTGACAGTTTCCTGACGAGCTTGGGCTTTACCAATAGTAAAGTTGATTCTAACCTTTATCTCAAGGTTATGAATGATGAGCCAGTGATATTACTACTATATGTAGATGATGTATTCTTGATAAGATGAAGAGAAGCTCATCACAGATTGCAGAAGAAGCTCGCTACAAAGTTTGATGGAAGACCTAAATGCATTCTCTTAGGTCTTGAAGTTTGGCAGAACACAGAGAAGATCTTCCTTAACCAAGGGAAGTATGTAGTTAAAATGAAGAGGTTTGACATGCTGAAATGTATATCCATGTACACACCCATGGAAACAAAGTTGAAGCTCCTGGTAGATACCTCGTCAAAATTGGTTGATGCTACTCTGTACAGAAAAATTATTGGTTCAGTTATGTATTTGACGATTATTAGGCCAGATATATGTTTTGCCTTGAGTCAGTATCTGGTAGAAACCAGATGTGTTCACATTGTTGCTGCAAAACATATGATGACATACCTTAAGGGTACGTTGGATTTTTGTCTCTATTATACTAGAGATCACGACTTCAGATTGTATAGATATACTGATTTAGATTGAGCTAGAAGTGTCTCTGACAGAAAGAGCACTTCAGGATATTGTTTTAGTATGGGGTTAGCCATGATCTCATGGCAGAGTAGGAAACATTCCATCATTGCTCCCAGCATGACAGAAGCAAAATACATTGTTGCATGTTTCGCCAGTTGTGAAGCCATATGGCTTCAGAGGTTGTTGACAGATCTATTTGATCTGGAGATGGAAGCTACCGTGATCCTATGTGATAACCAGAGTTATATAAAGATGATGTGTTCCATGATGAGTCGAAGCACATAGAGATCCAGTATCACTTCATTCATGATATGATGTAAAGGGGAGTGTTAAAGCTCCAATGTATTGGCACAGATGAACAGGTTGTAGATGTGTTGACGAAGCCCCTGTCTCGTGTAAAGTTTGAGCACTTTCAAGACAAGCTTGGTATAGTCCGAAAGGACCTCCCTCGAAAGGGGGAGTGGTGCGAATGATACTATGGTATCCTCATCAGTAGTGGTAGTTCCATTATGATTTTATATCCTAGGGAATCTTATGATTCCTGGGCAGATCCTTTGGGTCTGTTAGAGTACCACGTGGTAGCTCCGTTAGGATTTCATATCCTAGGGAATCTTTTTGATTCCTGGGTAGATCCTTTGAATCTGTCAGAGTACGACAAAATGTTGTTGATGCCGGTCTTGTGTTGAAGATTTCCAGCTTCGTGCTGTTGTTGTTGTGATGCTAGCCTTGTGCTGAAGATTTCCAGCTTCGTGCTGATGTTGTTGTGATGCCAACCTTGTGATGAAGATTTTCAGCTTCGTGTTGATGTTGTTGTGATGCCAGCCTTGTGATGAAGATTTCCAGCTTCATGCTGATGTTGTTGAGATGCCAGCTTCGTGTTGAAGATTTCCAGCTTCGTGCTAATGTTGTTGAGATGCCAGCTTCGTGCTGTTGTTGTTGAGATGCCAGCTTCGTGCTGATGTTGTTGAGATGCTAGCTTCGTGTTGATGTTGTTGAGATTCCATCTTTGTGCTGAAGATTTCCAGCCTAGTGCTGATGTTGATGATGCTCTAGCCTTCGTGATGTGATGCTGTTGTTGTTGATGATGCTCCAGCCTTCGTGCTGTGATGCTGTTGTTGTTGATGATGCTCCAGCCTTTGTTCTATGATATTGTTGTTGTTGTTGTTGTATTAGCCTTGTGCTGTTATTGATGATGATGATATATTAGTGTTATACTAATCCATGTTGATGTAGATGATGCTGATGCCATTTCAGCKTTAATGCTGAAGATGATGATGTTACTTTATCCTCACGCTAAAGATGTTGATGATATTACTTTAGCCTCATGCTAAAGAAGATGGTGATGTTACTTTAGCCTCATGCTGATGAGGATGATGATGCTACTCCAGCTCCATGTTGTGAACGATGATGATGAGAAAAACTTTCGATGATTTATAGATATGCCAGTCAGTGTTCCAGATGTTGTTGATGTTGCTGCCCTCTCTCTCTCCTGATGTTGTTGTATAATACCCTTCTTTTTAAGGGGGAGTGTTGAAATATTGTAACTGCAAAGAGTATTCTATTTATTATTGATTTATTATTCATTAGATCAAATCCCCTTTTGTGGATTGATCATGTCGGGCATTGTAATTGACCAAATCCCCTTTTGCGGATTGGCCAAACCCTAAATATATTATGCAAATTGAGAAGTCGCCCCCCTAGACAATTTAAAGTGGTTTTAACCACTCAGAAGACAAGTTGGCCCTGCCTAGTGAAGATACACCTTTTCAACACCTGCCAGTTTGTATAAATAAAGGAATCCATCGCCTCATTTGTTCACTCAATCATTCGATTATCCAGAGCGTAAGTTTGGTAGCTGCAGTTGGAGAAGAAGGAAGAGAGAGAGACACATTACTCAGTGGAGGATATTCTCTAGTGTTTGGTTTATTGTCTTGGCATTGTATTGGCTATCTATATTAAGGAAGTTTTTGTTGGGTTTTCTTCCCCATGAGGGTTTCCCAGGATACATGTGTATCTTGTGATTATGATTCTCTCAGTGATCCTATATATGTTATAGTTATCTAGTAAATTGAAAATAAACCTAATAATAGCTTAAACATTAACAGTTGTATTAGTGACCTCCAATGAATTAATCTCATGATGGAGCTTGATATTAGTTTTTTTTTAATGAAATAGTCTTCTCGTGATCATAACATTATTATTATGTAGTGAAATAACCTCACCATGAAGCTTGACATTGGTCTCATAGAATAAAATAATTATGCGATGAAGCTTGGGTTTATGGTCTTGCAGCGAGATAACTTCTTTATGAAGTTTCACATTAGCATTTTGCAATGAAGTAACTTCATCATAAAATCTAACATTAGTATCTTCTAGTGAAGCTACTTTCTTTCTTCTTTCCCTTTCCTCACTGTGTTTATGGAGGGCTAATTCATCATCCTTGTCAAAACCAACCATAATGGACATAAATCAAGAATAAAATGTCTACTACACATTTGTGAATATGGTAAGCTCTTCAACAAGTTGTAGATTGTTTTAGCGCATGCAACATGAAGTGTGAGAACCCTTGAGAGAGTGTCAAAAAGGAAAATATGTAATGTTCCCCCTTTAAGTAATGCACAAAGGAATGCCCTTACTCTTATCTGGACTGGGGGAGACCGATCAGGCTTCGTCACAACAAAAAATGCATATGAGGCAATAGCCAGTAAAAACTGGTTATACAACAACAATTGGTGGCATCGAAGGCTATGGACTTGGGATCTTGTGATAAAGATAAATTTTTTTATGTGGCTCTTGTTGGAAGATAGGGTCCTTACCTGGGACAACCTTCAATGAAGGGGCTGGTCCGGGGCAAGCATTTGTGGGTTATGCCATCAAGAGGCGTAGACGATTTTACATATTATGACTCACTGTAGTTTCACCCAACAAGCTTGGTTACAGTTGACAAAAGCACTTAAATTAAACTTTAGATGGACGAGAGGCACTCTTCAATCCTGGTTTCTAGATTGGTCAATTAACTCTGCATCCTTTCCACATTTACCAACCATTTTTTGCTGGAATGTATGGTTGGAGAGAAATAGGGTAATGTTTGATATTGGTTGGCCCTCTTTAAATCTGATTTCTCACAAGAGCTCATCTGGTTTGACCTTCACGCCACCCACCAATGCTCTCTGAGGGATCACTAGTAGGGTGGTTTGACAGAGCTGCTCATGTTCAAGGTTTGAAAAGCGGTGCTAGTGGTGTTATCAGGATTGACGAGCATACAAAATACAAATGGTCACTAAATTGCAGACCTGGTACAAACAATAGAGCTGATCTTTTGGGAGTTTGGGCCCTACTTACTATAGCAACTCAATTACATCTTCAAGACCTTCAAGTTTTTGAAGTCTCGAGACTCGTCATAGACTGGTTGAATCCGAGAGGTAATCTTCATATCCTTAATTTGCATTGTTGGAAAGAGAGGGTTAAAGATTTGGTGGAAGGTTTTAGGACCCTATGTTTCACCCATGTCTTCAGAGAGTTTAATCAACAGGCAGATACACTTTCTAAAAGTGCATTGAACTTCCATGAGGGTAGAATTAATTACAACCAGGTGGTAGATGGGCATTTGGGCCCCACAATGGCACTTAAGCTCTGGGAAAGATATATCTTTAGTGTGGATCAACCAACTTGTACAGTCACACTATGATCGCAGTTGTCTAGTTTGTGCCTTGCTACAGACATTCTGTACATTTTGTTTTGGAGCTGACTGGAGGTATTTTGTGGATTGCTCGGAATATTAGTAATCTTTCTGGTATTGGTCAGTACTTTTTTTATACCTTCGAGAGAGGTGGAGAGGAGTTATATCTCCATGAAATGTGCAACTTATAAATTTTCCAAATGTAAACTTTGTATATTAATATAAGTGCAATTTTCTGTGGAAAAAAACACAAAACAAGGAATGCATTTTTAAATAAAAAGTGTTTCCCTTTTAATTTAAACATACTTTTACCTTTAGGGTAAAAAGTCATTTTTTTTTCACTTTTTAACTTTTGCTCATTATTTTGATCATTTCTTTGATCAAAATAATAGGTGGATGGATTTAAACCTTGGTCTCCTTCCTACTATCAAAATGAATTAACCAAATCTCTTATCGAGGATGTCATTATTTTGATCATTTCTTTGATCAAAATAATAGGTGGATGGATTTAAACCTTGGTCTCCTTCCTACTATCAAAATGAATTAACCAAATCTCTTATCGAGGATGGTAGGATTCAAAGTGAGAAACTTTTCCTTTTAATATTTTGTTTTGAAGATAACAATGTAAGAAAAAATTAAATGGAGAGCTCGACTTAGAATTTAATTTTAAGTTTGTTGTAGGAGAGTGAGTTTGGTTAAGGATTGCTATATGAAGGTTGAGTTTTAGGTGTATCTTCGAATAATTTGAATTGTGATCACATAGAAGAAAATCTCATAGACAAGATTAACCACAATAACACTAGCATCCCATCCTTAAGCTTGGCTTGGGAATATAATGAAGGAGGAAAAAAGTAAGACGACCGTTTTGACCATTGATAATTAAAGGTGTCAACAAATAATCACGCATGTATGAGACAAAGTAAATGTTACATCCCAACGATAGGCATGCCTTACAGTGATAGATTAAAAAATTAGCAAACCCTACAATTTTAAGCTATGGTATTGACACGCTTTGTTGCCATAGGTTGCAAAGTCAACAGACCTGACAACCTATAGTTGCAATAATGATGTGCTTTATAGTCCAATGTTGGAAGCTTGTGAAACATGTAATCAATTAGCCATAATCTAAAACACCAATAAACAACCTTTACAATAATCTTGGATGTAAAAGTGTTCTTTACAATAATCTTGGATGTAAAAGTGTTCTTAGGAAATTAGATGTTTGTTTTCTTAGTACTTAGTTTTACAATAAACTTCTACAAATAAACTCTCAATTTACAAAAGTGATGTAGGTTGGATTTAATTGAATTGAGGTTTTATAAATTTCTTATATATGAGGAGCTTTGATTTACATACAAAGCTATAAATTAGATCTATTGATATCTAGAATTGAAAATGTGAGCAATACACGATGGAGTTGAATTTTTGTGGTTCATTGATATCTAGAATTGAAAATGTGAGCAATACACGATGGAGTTGAATTTTTGTGGTTCTATGATATCTAGAATTGAAAATGTGAGCAATACACGATGGAGTTGAATTTTTGTGGTTCATGAATGGAAGCATTGTAGAGCTTGATTTGTGATTAGGTTTTAGTGGAAACTTTTAGGAAATCGATGTGCAATTTTTTTTATAAGGTTTATACATATTTTTGCATAACATAGATATGAATATGGATGTAAAGTAAATGAAACTTATGATTATTTTTTCTTTTGCAGGGGACTGCCAATCATTCCTTTTTGGGGTGGTGAATGAAGCAATAACAAAAAGTGTGTTATATTTTTGAAGTCTTATTTTTTTTTTTTTATCATTTTAGTGTTTTGCTTCTTGTAGGTTTTGTTAAATGTCTTATTAATGTTGTTTACTGGATGAAAGATATATTGGTGATTATTTCTTTGAGGTATATTGTGATTATATATTCTTATTGATGTTAGTGATAATTATGAACTGCTATACATGTGTACAATTATTTGGAAATATAATAAAGTTGTTTTTTTCTTTATCCTTTTCCTTTTATATTTTGAAGAAAATGAATGTTATATTAGATGAAAATTTTATTAAGTTTACATCAAGGGTTGTACAATGATATAATAAAGTTGTTTTTTTTTCTTTCCATTTTTTCTTTATCATTTTCCTTTTATATCTGGAAGAAAATGAATATTATCTTAGATGAAATTTTTAACAAGTTTACATCAAGGGTACTAAAGAGGTACAAATGAGGCAACCTTTATGTACAATAAGGGTCATCATTGCAACCTTAGCCCCGATTGTAAAGGGGTCAACATTTTCTCTAAATTCACCACCTAGCTCTAATGCTCTTAAGTTCTTTTCATTTTTTCTTTTATCTTTTTCCTTTTATATCCCAAAGAAAAAGAATGTTATATTAGATGAAAATTTTAACAAGTTTACATCAAGGGTTGCATAAGACCACTAAAGATCCAAATGAGGCAACCGTTATGTACAATAAGAGTCATCATTGCAACCTTAGCCTTGCTTTTAAAGGGGTCAAGATTTTCTCTAAATTCACTACCTAGCTCTAATATAGGTAGTGAATTCACCAATGAATGTGAAAACTTCCTCTAAGTATAAATTAGTATGTCCTTGTCAAAGGTGGGCTTCGATCTTTTCCATAAGAAGAAGAGGCTAAGATGAATGCTTCCTAAAGTTCTCTTGTATGTTAGTCCATCTTCCCAGTGTTCCTTAAAATTGCTCTCTTCAACCAAAGCCATCCAACATGAAGAATTATTAGGTTTTTTGAAATCCATGTCCAAATATGTTGAATCACCTTGTATTGCCAATAGTTGTATAGATTATGTCTTGTTTCCAACATATGATACATAGGTCATTGTAAAACTTAATGAGTCCCGAGAAGCTTCATTTGGCTTTATTAAGTGTACAATATCCACCACTTATCAAGAGGTGGGATACCATTTGCACAATGTTGCCATGTGGCTACACTACTTGATGTAACATACATGGAAACTTAACCAATGATCAACGATACCCTTGCGAGTGTGTGCCAACCACTTATATGCAGAATTTAACCTTGGTGGGGGCTATAACGCTACCTTGCTTTCGACAACTCAATTTTCTTCTCATGGTTGTTGGTCACACTTAATGAAATAAATGATGCTCTAATTTCTCAACTATAATTAAATACTATCCCCTTCAAAATGAAGACTTAAGGCAACTCTATTATTGCAAATGGATTTGTTTAATTGATTTGCATCCATTTTCTTAATAACCCCCTTTTTATATTAAGTTTATGTGTGATGTGAATTGGTCTAACCTTCTATTGCACTTGGACTTTGTATAGGTTACAATGTCGTCACAACCTTCCTAAGATGCAAGTCTTAAGGGTATAACAATAAGTGAAATTGAATTAAATAAAGCTTTTCTAATTTTAAGAGGAAAGTCTAAAGGCATGGATGGGTATGTTTATTGAATTAAATAAAGTTTTTTTAATTTTAAGAGGAAAGTCTAAAAGCATGGATGGGTATTTTTACTAGATGATAATTTTACATTCCTAATACCTTGAGCTTATATGAGCACAATCGTTTGTAGGCTACTATGAGTAACAATTTCTTGTAATATTCATTAGTGATGTTTACAACATAGGTTGAGTAGACACTTTTAGTCCAACAACAGAGTTACCAATTTAACGAAAACTCTTTAGAGTTCTCGTTTTTTCAAAGGTTATTTTTACCCCTAAATCAAAAAGTGGTGCTACCAGTAGCACATTTTTTTTTTATGATGGTTAAAATTCAGACCCGTTGTGTTGACAACTGATGTCATTATGGACAAAGACTTTAAAATTTACCCTCGAATAAAAAAACGATGCTATCAGTAGCAATAGATTTTTTTGGAGTTGAAATTATAACTTAATTGAAACCGTTCCCTCGACAACTGGTGCCATTGTCGATAAACATTTCAAAACCGGCTCCTAAATCATTGCTTAGATTTTTATTTTTATTTTTTCAAAATTTATATAAAAAAAGTAAATTGGACCAAAAAAAACTTCGCAAGTTAGTTTTTAAAAGATTTTGAAAAAAACACCCATTTTAAAAACAAAAACTCTAACCCTATTTTTTTTTTTGAAAAATTAAAATCTAAAAAATAAAAAGAATCGAAATTAAAACAAAAATAAAT
>SNQJ01S0006683.1:153566-172162 GCA_010110895.2 Picea sitchensis | reverse complement strand
TTATACTCTTTGAATTTATCAAATGTGTCACTTTTAGCTTTAAGAAAATATATCCAACATTTTCTTGAGTAATCATCAATAAAAATGACATAATACAAACAACCACTGAGTGAGGGAGATGACATGGGACCACATACATCAGGATGAACCAGATCTAAGATGCCCTGAGCTATGTTGTCACTATTAGGAAATGTTTTCTTTATATTTTTACCTAGCATGCATCCCTTACAAATTCCAGTTTTACTAAGAGAAATAGAGGGCATGCCACATAGCATGTTCTGTAGATCTAGAAAATATTTGTAATGAAGATGTCCAAGTCTTCCGTGCCACAACTCGTTGGAGCTAGTCGCATCACGAGCCGATGCCTGAGCTGATTGTCTTGACACGACGCACAGTCCTCCACTGCGAGTTCCAATGGGTTCTGCTGTACTTAAGTGGCTACCTTTAGCCCATAGTAGTGCCTTCCTGTCATGTGCTTTGATGCACCACTATCTACTAACCAAGTTTTCGGCCTCATGAAAACTGAACTGGATAAGGAAAAAACCAAGTAATATTCTTTTCTATTTTCTTTCTCATTAGAAGGACTTCTCTAGTTTCTTTTGGATTTATCATCCTCATCAGTTGAAGCATGATGTTTCCCTTTCCTTGGATATTTCTTTCTAAACCAACAATATTTAGCAAAATGACCCAACTTATTACAACTAAAGCATTTAATCTTAGATGTATCAATATTCTTGCCTTTGAATGTACCTTTGGTGTTTGGCTTCCTCTAAGAGCCTTTCTTCTTTCCCTTGAATCTTGATGCTAACGCTGAGTGCTCTTCTTTCGTTGGCTCACTCCTGGTAGCTGTGAGACTCTCTTCCTGGAGGCAATCATGTCGTAACCTCTCAAACGTGGGTTGAATCTCTGTCCCACTTACACTGGATAAGGAGGTCTCCCATGAAGAAGGAAAACCATAAAAAATGGCCTGCACTAAATCATCATCGTGCACTGTCACCCCTGTGACCAAAAGCTGATCTTTGATCTGGGTATCTTGGAACAGAAAGATGCCACTGATTCACCTTTCTCCATCTTCAAATACTTAAGCTTGTGATTAAGTGTCCTCTTCTGACTTGGAGTCTGTTTCTCATACAGATTCACCAAGGTATCCATACAGTCATTGGCAGTCATTAACGAAGTCATTGCAAGAATTATTCTTTCTTTGACTGAGTCAAAGATGATTCACTTGGCCTTTGCTTGACTCTTCCTGAAGGCCACTCTTCCTGCATTATTCATGGGTTCCTCCACCACTGTGGTCACATACTGCTCAAGATCATGCTCCTGCAAGATATTTGTTATCTAGAGCTTCCACACATTGAAGTTGGTAGCTCCTTTGAGCCTATCCACGACCCTGACTGAAATGGAGGATGCCATGGACCTCACACTGGAAACTTAATCGAGCTAGCTTGGATCTGTGTGTACCCGCTGCTGCACTTCAACACGTTTAACACACCCTAATCTCTGATACCATGTTAAATTATGAACTTGATTTCTTATGTAGATTAATTCTTTTATTTTTTTCAACACTTCGATTCCAGCTTAATACACTTCAACAATACCAAACCATAACCGAATAGCAATAACTATGTAGATAAGTAAGCATGCACATCAACAACACATATACCCTGGGGAAACCCTGTACAGGGATAAAAACCCTAGCAAACAATATTCCTTTATTGCATTAATAATGTAAGATCACTTACAAATATCCACCATGAATGTTCTTCTCTTAAAGAGCTTGCAAAAATGACTCCGACCTGACAAAGACCTAAAAGACCTTGTTGAAATACACCTCTGATATGCCGCCTCTATTGTTGATATACAACATTGATATGCTACTTTGGTATGCTGCCTCTTTATCATTGATATGTGCCTCTATTGCTTCACACTTAACCTGCATATCAAAATTGTGTTGAAGAGAGGGGTCAAACTTTGTTTATATAGGCTGAAGAGAAGAAGAGGAGAGACTCGAAATAATGCATGATTTAATCCTAACTCAGCTTCAAACCTTAGTTCAAACTTAGAAATAGACTTGAGACTGGTATTCTTTAGTTTGAAAATAGAACTAGACTTGATATTTTAGTTACAACTCAACATTACACTTTAGTTCAAAAATAGAACTAAACTTAAGACTTTAGTTGCAACTCAACATTAAACTTTAGTTCTAAAATAGAACTAGACTTAAGACTTCAGTTGCAACTCAACATTACACTTTAGTTCTAAAATAGAACTAGACTTAAGACTTCAGTTGCAACTCAACATTACACTTTAGTTCTAAAATAGAACTAGACTTGAGACTTCAGTTACAACTCGACTCTTTACAAGGCAATTCAAAATTCTCTTCATGGTGGATAATGTTACACGTGCCAACACACTATATCAATACATTTATATCATTTGCAATATTAGGAATGTCGTTTGTTTCTAGCTCATAGGAATTTTATATTCAACCTAACTTTTGCTAGATGCCTTGACTTTTTCTTATGGCTCACAAGGCTTGACTAGGCTCACAGAGGTTGTACTTTCCCCCTGACTTTTGCGCTAGTCTGTCTATGCTCATAGAGTTTGTACGCTCCCCCTGACTTTTGCACTAGACTGTCTATGCTCACAGAGGTTGTACGTTCCCCTTGACTTTTGCAATAGACTCACATAACATCTCGTTCGTCCTGACTTTTGGTTTGACTCACAGAGGTTGTACGTTCCCCCTGGCTTTTGTCAATACCTCACAAGACTGGTTGATTCTCCAAATATCCATGGCTAGCCTTAGGGTGGCCCATATGGCCTCTCATTGGAGAATGACTATCGATGCTACCAAATTTAACAAAAACTTTGGGTGCCAATAGGTCCCCAACACTATTACCTGGCTCGTCCTCATGCCAGGTGTTAACCTTCAGAGGGTGGATAGAAATGTAAGAGAAAATCACCGTTCGATGAAACCAAATATCAGGATGGTTGGACCTAAGTAAGAGAAACTCATCAAATTAGGATGGAAGTGTTGCTTGACTCAAGTCTAGGGATTAGGATGGTAGGTGAAATATGGAGTTGGAGTGCATGAGGGAAGATGTGTCAGATAGAAAATTGAACTCGTGCCATTATGATTGGTAGTTTCCCATAATATGGGGGGNGGGGCAATGTAAGGTGTGTAAAGAGATGTGAGTCCCAAAGGTGTGGATGGAGGTGGTGAAGCTAATGCAAGTGAATAAAGAATGCTTCATCAATGAAGGTGATGATGCATGGAATGGGATAAACTACTAATCCCACTAGATCAATGAAGGCGATGAAGCATGGTAGCAGTTAGTAGTGGAAGAGAAGGTAAGTTATTAGAGTGGAAGCTCTACCTAACAATTATTGGTGCAGCGTTAAGAAGCGAAAGTGTGGGAATAGTCTGGTATGGAAGAGGTGGTGAAGCACACATCCTGGAAGAGTGGTGTAATTCAATTATGAACTCAGTGATGGGCGAAGGAAATAACACTTGAGGGGAAAGGAAAGAGAATCTACGACCGATACGTGGAGGAATTTCTCCGTCGAATATGGGGATGAGAGGGTTTATTTATATAGGAGGAATAAGGACAATAGGGAGCTGATGAGATGAGTTTGACGGAGGTGATGTGCCACAGACAACATAGAAAATGTCGACTGAGATATCCCTATGTTGATTTTCTTTCCTGATGATATGCTTGGTTGAATTAAGTACTATAATAGATGTCGTATGAATGATTGGTGAGTTGTGCTGGATTTAGATTGTTGTGCCCAACGGATAAGTTTCATTGCCAGGAACTACTTCTGATACTTAGGTCGAATAACTGTCAGGGGTTAGCAATAGGACTTGTGGTACAAGGGTATTCTTGCTTTGAATAGCTCGGAAGGTGAGAAAGTTGTCCTGCGATTTTGTCAGTATGCATGAGTGGAGTGGAATGATAGTTGGATGGATTGATAAACTGTCGACTTGTCTATGGTCTGACTAACATGGTAATACTGACGAGGCTTGTGGATACCTGTACAGCTAATAAAGAGGATCTGTTGGTTGCTACCAGAATCTGTTGGCAGGAGGAGCTTGTACATAAGAACCATAGAGTGGCCGAAACATATGCATGTGTGAAGGAAAGTAGGCTAGGGGCATCGTGCATAAATATTGCGTACCCCAACTAGATTTGAATGCTAAGGTTAAGAGAGTGGAGCGCCCCCTAATGGTTCACGTTGTTGTTTTGAGGGTATGTTGGGGACTAATGCAGGTTGTGGGATGATCGGTTCTGGTAGGAGCCATTGATGAAGGAGCTCATTGATATTGGGAGTAATCTCATCTGGCTTTATCAGGTGGGGGGGGGGAAATGGTTTTGTATGGTGAATGATTCTGGGGGGCAGGTGAATTCGACCATTGGATGTAGAGGTAGGGTGGATGGAGGGGAAAGTAGTTCATTAAAATATTTGGGGACTGGTGGTAGAGGAGAGGGGTATGGGTGGGTGCGATGGGAGGTTAGATATTTACAGTGTGCATTGCACCTTTTCTTTGCTAAGAACCTTCTTTTTCCAAGAGTTGTAATGTGAGGTGTGATTTCTCTAACTCTAAACTGGTCGCAGATACCCGCCTCCACAGTTACCCATTCTCGGTGAGGTTCTCGATACATGGCCCACCATCATGTCAGGGTTCCAACCAGGAGTGTATCGAGGGTGCAAAATCTCTGATATTCTGGTATGTCCCGGAGCCATGCAAGTAATACAACCATCGACCCTAACCCATCATACCGATAGGAGCCAAATTATTTCATGCGTTCTTCTGCCGAGATGTGGGCGCACCTCCTTGTCGACACCTTATAAAGATTATTCTACCATCTATCCAAGGCATCTTTAGAATCTGTGTC
Organism: Picea sitchensis; assembly: GCA_010110895.2. Taxonomy (NCBI): domain Eukaryota; kingdom Viridiplantae; phylum Streptophyta; class Pinopsida; order Pinales; family Pinaceae; genus Picea; species Picea sitchensis. The sequence goes on along the minus strand of SNQJ01S0006683.1, from coordinate 167,264 downwards.
ATAAGAGTTGATACTCCTCCAACTTAATTCTCTGTTTATGGTGGGGTTGATGTAGTCCTCCCTATGCCTCGTAACTTTGTAAACATTTTCAATTGTCGAGCTCTAGACATCCTCATTGACAGGCTCATTGTAGCAGTCGCCTTCATATGGATCCAGTGGCACGACACGTGCAGGGTGTCAATCTCAAATGACATTTGGCATTTCTTCAAATTTAACATTGCATTGTTGTCAAAATCCCAATTGATTCCTAACAATGCAGGGTAGGGATCCGACTCATCCATGATTTCAATGACTTTGAAGTTGGGCTTTTCTTTTACTCCTATATTCACCTCAACCTGCTCCAACCGGTCGATGGGGTATATCTTGTACTGGTTGGCTAATCGAAGTTGAATGGGTGACCAGACCAACTTCGGTTTTCCCATCACTTTCCAGGATTTATTGGGTAAAATATTCAATTCGGATCCTAGATCCAACATGATTCCATCTATATCATACCCACCAAGCTCTGTTGTCATCTTAAATTCTTGGGCAGTGCGCTTTTGCTTGCTAACTTGACATACATCCCTCTCTGGCAGCGGAGTTGCAATGGTGGTTTCCTCTCCTTGATCTTTCATGCATACAATTAGCATTTGAGTCAACTTACTCGCAGCTTTTGGATCTCTTAGCAAATGCAAATAGTGGTCCAAGAAGGTATTGACTTGATCTTCTACTTCTTCCATGCGAATGAGGTCTCACAAGGCTTTTGCGCACGCTGCACACTACAAATCTTCTTGGCAATGTTCATACTTTTCCTGCTTAGTGCATCACAACATAGTATGTCTACACGCTTCTTCTATTGATCTTTGGTTGGCGCGCTGGATTTCTTTGTGCACACGAGATTCCTCCAAATATCTTTGCGACATGCGCTGTAGTTCTTTGTGCGTACATGATTCCTCCAACGACCTTTGTGTTGCTCGATGTACTTCTTCATAGATCCTTGCTTCTTCTAGAAACCTATGTGTCACCCTATGAACTTCCTCCCAGACCTATGCCTCTTCAAGAGACCTCTGAGTCACGCGTTGCAGCTCCTCTTGCACTCATTCTGTTGATTTCTCAATAAGCAAGGTTTAAGCATGAAGTTCATTCATTTTTAGCATTTAACTTAAACCATAAACAATTATGTTGCAACAACCAAGATCACAAGAATAAATACCATACACAAGAACAAAATAAGTATCATGGGAAACCTTTCTCAACAAGGGAAGAAAACCCATCCAAATCCTTTGCTATATTCTTCAAGAGAAAGACCTTCACCACCAAGAAAATCTAGCACACAAGAGTGTGCTTGCAAACCCTAGAAGACTAGCGCCCAAGAGAGGTGTGCACTTTTCCCAAGAAGATGTACTTGCTGAAATTTCCAAACTCACACAAAAGATATGATTCCTCAATGGGGAATATACCTTTACTTATATTAGACTTGACCTGTCAACATAAGTGTTTATTGGAATAACAGGGCTGACCTCTCTATCTCATAATATAATTAATATTAACCAGATTAATTATCTTTTACATTAATTATCAATTACATTAAGGTGGGGCCGACTTGTACCCTTTACATTACAATTAGGGTTACAGGTATGTCTGACTCTTGAAAAATATAGAAAGGGATCTTATACACCCACTAGTTCTCAGCCAATAGGGGCACATCCATAGGGATGTCCATATCTCTATCTCACTGCATCTCACAGGAGAACCACACTCACTAGTGCTCAACCACTAGGATCACTTTCACCCGTGCTTGTCCATAGCTACGTCCACTCAACAGATCTTCTTTCCCACTGCATTACACATGAGAGTCATCTGGAGTTCATCATATCAACTCTCTTCTCAAAGGAGGCTAATAAATCATCTTCATTTCTGGCTCATGACGATGCACCCATCTCTATGGGAATTCACATGTTCACCTTGTGCTAAGCCATAGGCACGTCCAAATCAACAGATCTCCTTTCTCACTACGTTAGACAGGAGAATCATTTGGAGTTCTTCTCAACTCTCTGTAAGGAGGAGGCCATCACCATGTTCCAGTTCTGTCTCAGATAAGACCCACACACCCATCTCAGGGGCTCTCTCTCAGGTCGAATCAATCAGTATGTGTCCTGGAGAATGTCTCACACAACTGTAATCATCAACACCCCCTCTCAGCTAGGGAGGCATTCTCCATCAGGCCAATTCTCACAAGGAAGTACTTCGAACTTTGTCTTGGCTGTAGTCATCAACACTCCCTCTCAACTAGGGAGGTCTCCCTCACCAAGATAATTTGGTGAAGATGTCTGCAATCTACTCATGCGTAGGAAGGTACAACATATGTACTATTTTCCTTTGCATCATTTCTTTGATGTAATGATATTTTATGTCAACATGTTTCGATTTATCATGAAACACTGGGTTCTCAAAGAGCTTTAAAAACAACTCTGGTTATCATCATAGAATCCATCTCATGATCAAGTAAATTTGTCAAAATCTTGTGAAGCTACACTGCTTCGCACACTCAATGCTATATAATCTACTTCTATGGTACTCAAGGATACAAAGATTTGTTTCCTGTTTCACCGGGAAACCATGGCAACCTTCACAATAAACCAACAACCAGATGTTCTCTTCCAGTCCATTTTACTCTCTGCTCAATTTGTATCGGTATATCCCTACAAACTCAAGTTCACACTGGAGGCATATCTCAGGCCATATCCAACTATAACTCGTATATATCTCAATACATGCTTTACGGCTATCCAGTGAGGCTGTCTCGACTGACTCATGGATTGACTAACCACATTCACTACATAGCATGAATCAGGTTTGGTGTTAACGAGATACATTAGTGATCCAATAAGCCGTGGATCAATCTCGTCTAAATCATCATCATTCATTTTCTTCAAATTCATCACCGTGGATTTGAATTTTGTCATACTGCAATTCTTTAATATTCCCACTATATATTTTCCTTGTCTCAGGAAAATCTTATTGGTCCTCTATCATACTTCTTGTCCCAAGAAGTAGTGCATCATACTCAAATCCTTCATCTCAAAGTCAGAATTCAAGGCTTACTTGTATCTAACAACAAGGATTTATGAATAAGTCACCAAAATTAGGCTCTTGTCACCAATATGGATCAAGTGTCTCATCATAGACAACTCCCTCTATTTGTGAGAAACATTTGGCTATAGATCTCGCTTTGTATTTCTCGACACTTCCATCAGCTGCATGCTTGATCTTATATATCCACTTGGAAGTCATCATATACTTCCCTTCTGATCTCTGGATAATATCTTATACATCATTCTTTGAAGATACACTTGTATTCTTCTGTTATGGCATCTTGCCATACTTGTTCTTTTGTTTCTTCTCCAAGACAAGGAGGCTCATAATCAATGAAGTGGCTCATGACTGAAGGATAGCTCGAAAATATCTTTTTCTTTCTCGGGGTGTGCCTTGAGGGGATTGTATGTTCCTCTGCCTCCTGTAGAGTGAGCCTAGGTAGGCGTTTTATGCCCTACTGCAATATCTATGGACATATCAACTGGAGAAATTGGATCAGCTGGAATAATGTATGTCTCCCTATGAATTGTTGAAGGGGGAGAAGGTATTGTCTCACTGTTAATATCCATCTAAGACTCTATGGATCTTTGAATGGATATCTCTACTTCAAGGACAACATCTCTGCTTGTCTCAATCTGTCTCTGACTAGGGATGTAGATCTGGAAAGTCTTTGAAGATTCATTGTTATCCATAAATGTATCCTTTCTCCCTAAAGGGTCTAGATTGGACTTCTTCTCTTTGGGTACATGAAAATACACTAGGCACCCAAATATCCTGAAGTTTTCAATCTTAGGCTTCACTCTGGAGAAGGCTTCTTCAGGATTTATGTTTTTCAAGGTCTGGTGAAGACTCTTGTTCTGAACATATACTGTGTCATGCATGCTTCTGCCCATAGGATCATATAAAGATTATGATCATGCATTATTGCATTGGTTGTCTCAATGATGGTTCTATTCTTCCTCTTTCTCAAATATTTTTGACTCCCTTTGAGTCAAGTGACTCCTTCTGAAGGATAAACATGTTCCTTTGTTGTTTTCAGATTTCCGTGGTGAAGAATTTCAAAATCATTTGACGGAGAATCCACAGTTCGTGTCATTTTGTCATCGACGTTTCGAATCTGGATCTGGATCATGTTCCTTTGTTGTTAACCTGTCTGGAACAAGAAAACAAAAGGAAACAAAAAAATAATATCTTCTAAGGGAGAATAATGAGTACGTCTCTAGAATAAAAACGATTTAAGGATTGTTGTCACAACTACAACACTTACTAGTAGAAAATTTTTAGAATTATAGGTTAGAGGAATGACAATTAGAACAATCAAACTTGGAGTCTTCACTTCTAGTGTGTTTTTTCTTTGAATGCATTGAGATCTCTCTGGATCCATGACTTCAGTAAAGGTTCCTTCCTCCTTCAATTACCCTTATGACAATGATTCAAATAAATATATACATGTGCATACCTGGGGGTGCTGATATGATTTCTCCAATGGCACTTGGATGATCTTTGTCCTCTGATATCTTCATGAAGAAAGTAGTCACAGTGTCACCTTCTTGTATCACTCACAATAAGCCTTCCTCTGAAGTCTTTGTCTTCTAGGAACTTGAATTTGTTTGATCCATCAATATTATCTTCCATCATCGTTTTTGTTCATCATAATTTTAGATTCTTCACAATCCCTTGTCAATTGGGCTAGAAAACCTAATGGCTAGGATAGGCTAGCACTTTTAGGTTTTGTTGGAATTATGAATACCAACAATAAGCCTTTGAAATATAGGAGAACACTAGTGAGATGAAGAGCTCCTTCAATGAGTTGTAGAAACCGTAATTCTGAAATTTCTGCATAAATTAGCGAAACCTTAGAAACCCTAGGGAAAAAAAGTCAAAATGCTCAGAAATGCAATCTGAAGCTTGTTGGAGGTGCGCTGAAGGAGGTTGTACACTCCTATGCACGTTTTAGCCCCAAAATCTAAGTGACAAGTGTTGAAACTCCTCTAAGAGGTAGGTCATACAAAATTTCTGGAAACCCTAGGAGGGTCGTACGATTTTGTAGAAGAGAGAGAAGATGGTTGAAAGTTGTTTGTGCAACGGGTTCTTCAAGACCTATTATTTGATACCATGTTTATATCTCAATAAGAAAGGTTTAAGCATGAAGTTCATTCCTTTTTATCATTTAACTTAAACCATAAACAATTATGTTGCAACAACCAAGATCACAATAAGAAACACCATGCACAAGAACACAAGAAGTATCCTGGGAAACCATTCTCAACAAGGGAAGAAAACCCAACCAAATCCTTTGCTATATTCTTCAAGAGAAATAACTTCACCACCAAGAAAACCTAGCACACAAGAGGGTGCTTGCAAACCCTAGAAGGCTAGCACCCAACAGAGGTGCACACTTTTCCCAAGAAGATGTACTTGTTGAAATTTCCAAATTCACACAAAAGACATGATTCCTCAATGAGGAATATACCTTTACTTATATTAGACTTGACCTGTCAACAAAAGTGTCTATTGGCACAACAGGGCCAACCTCTCCATCTCATAATATAATTAATATTAACCATATTAATTATCCTTTTTATTAATTATCAATTACATTAAGGTGGGACTGACATGTACCCTTTACATTATATTTAGGGTCTGAGTCTTGAACAATATAGAAAAGGATCTTATACAGCCACTAGTGCTTAGCCACTAGGGGCACATCCATAGGGATGTCCATATCTCTATCTCACTGCGTCTCACAGGAGAACCACACTCACTAGTGCTCAGCCACTAGGATCACGTTCACCTATGCTCGTCCACAGGCATGCCCACTCAACACATATTCTTTCCCACTACATTACACATGAGAGTCATCTGGAGTACATCATCTCAACTCTCTTCTCATAGTAGGCTAATACATCATTTTCATTTATATCTCATGACGATGCACCTAACTCTATGGGAATTCACACGTTCACCTTGTTGATGCAGGAGCATCGTTGGCAAGCGCACAGAGGAGGGACCACTCAACACGTGAGAGTTCTTCCAGAACTTCAATGTGGGCAGTTACAACCGATTTCAGAATCCGCCTCCACTCAGAGCCAGAATTCACCTTTGGAGGCACACTTGAACTGGTGCCAAATTTTACCCTTTGAGGCAAGTTTTGAAATTGTAAACAGAGCAGGAGTTTCCACTTCGGCTCTGGAATGCCATTGAACTAAGATAGGGTAGGATGAATTTTAGAGTAGGAAAGTAGCTAGGGGAAACCCTAGAAACATTTTTGAGTTATGTAGAAGTTTGTACACCCAATTAGAGAGGGCTGCAATACAAAGAGAAATTAGCTGTAAGAGAGAATTGCGAGTTAGCAGGAGATCTCAGTGTTTTGAGTTACTGTAATTTTGAATGTATTCTGTAGCCATTGGGAACTTGTGAATATAACATAATGGAAAATTGATCCAAATGTATGGTGTGTGGACTGTGTGCATTTTCCTGTTATTTCTATTTACATGAACAAGTGGATAGAACTGTGAGTTTTTCCAGTTTCAATTGTTTCTCTTCATTGGAAACTCTGCAAGGTGTGCATCGAGCTAGAGAGGAACGTAATGAGATCAGGAGGAATTTGTCTGTGAGAAATACCATGGATCTGAGTTATCGAAATCCCTCAAACGCAAGGAGTGCGCGGGAAATCGAAGTCTGAAACAGACAAATCTCAGGAGAGATAATGCTTTGGAAAGTGTTATCGAGATCCAGGAACTCATTCCTTGGAAGGAACGAAGACCGAGTCTTCAAAGACTTAGAAAATATTCTATGTTTGAAGTGAGTAAAAGCTTAGGAGGAAGAATGTCGTCGAGCGTTGGATTGCGGCGGAAGATCCCGCAGACCGTCCAATTTGAGGGAGAAGCGCAGGCTTTAACATTGCGTAGATCTGGGAGGGGAGATCCCGAAGATCTGAACAGACGGTGGAGAGTCGTTGAGGAAAAACACTGAAACCCCGCCAGCCATTGGATAAGGTGGAGTTGCGAGGAGATTAGCGGCGAGGGATTTTTGACGTCCAAAGCTCAGGAGGAGTAGTGACCATCGATCTCAAATAGATCTGGACCGTTGGTCCATTTTGCGATTTCGGGTACCACGAGTTGGAAGGATAGAGATCCTTGTCTCTCAAAATCACGAAATCGCGATTCGACGTGAACCGTCGATCACAGGCAGTTTTGGACTGTTGGTCCATTTCGTGATTTCAGGGATCACAAGTTGGAAGGATAGAGGTCCTTATCTCCCAAAACCCCGAATTGCGAAATAGAGAAATAGCGAGGTCGGACGTGGACCATATATCCCATGGATTATTGTGAGCCGTTGATCGAACACCAAGGCATTTCGACATTTTGGCATTTCGACATTTCGACAAACGGGGATTCCAAGGAGCAGAGATATCCCTTGCACCCAGATTTCGTGAAACACAAAAACCCGAAAGAATAGGCGCTGATACATTTCGACATTTCGGCAACCGAGGATTCTAAAGAGAAGAGATACCCTTTGTACCCTGATTTCGCTAAACGCAAAAACCCGGAGGAATAGGCGCTGGGACATTTCGACATTTTGACAACTGGGGATTCCAAGGAGCAGAGATATCCCTTGCATTCTGATTTCATGAAACGCGAAAACCCAAAGGAATAAGTGCTGGGACATTTCGACATTTCGGCAACCAGGGGTTCGAAGGACGAAGGGACGAGACACTTGACTTGTGAAGTCACGACCCATGATATTTCAACATTTCGGCAAACGGGGGTTCGAAGGACGAAAGGACGGGACGCTTGACTTGTGAAGTTTCGGTCCACGACAAGCACCCTTTTTGGCTTAGCGCAAGATCACGTCTCTTGGTCGTGTGTTGTGGGAGCTCACGCTTGGCGCTTGGAAAAGACAACTGAGCATTCTTGGGGGACCTATGTGTTCGTTCGAAGGATTCCAGTTTGGAACTAGAAGAGCCATTTTGGCTCCGGAATCAGAAGATCTTGACCGGGAGGTCATGCAACCCTTAAGAGGGATAGGGGGTTTGCATTAGGTGGTATCGGAGCCTTATTTTTTCGTCTATAGACTTTAGGCGAAGGAGGAAAAGAAGGAGATAGAGAACTCATAGATGTACTCTGTGTGTGAAAGACAGTCAACATAATGTCGTCAAGAAGACAAGAGCCGCCTTTAGCCAACCGTGCTGTAGAGAGGGAGATGCGAGAGATTCGCACCCGATTGGAAACAATGGAAGAAACACAAATAAGAGCACCTGATGTTGGGGATGTCAGTGATGCAGAAAGTGAAGAGGTTGAGGTTGAAGAAGCTACAGGAGAGGATGTTGCAGAAGAATGTTTGTTGAGAGCAGTTGCCAGATTGGGAGGCAAAGCAAAGATAGAGGTCCCCATGTATGAGGGAAATCTAGATGTTGAAGAACTATTGGACTGGATAAGGTCCATGGACAAACACTTCGACTATGAAGATGTCGATGAGGAGAAGAAGGTGAAGTAGGCAGTCACCAGGCTAAAAGGGCATGCAACACTGTGGTGGGACGAACTGCAGGCTGAGAGGAGAAGTAAGGGAAAACAGAGGATAAAGAGTTGGGACAGGATGGTAGCCAAACTGAAGGCTAAGTTCATACCCAAAGATTACCAGATCAATTTGTTCAGGAAGCTACAGAACCTGAGACAAAAAGGGATGACAGTCAAGGAGTACACCAAGGAGTTCTACTGGCTGAACATCAAAACTGGAAAAAGGGAGAGAGACGAAGAAAGAGTCGCCAGATATATAAATGGCTTGAGATATGAAATCTAGGATGAAATTAGCATGATGTCAGTGAGGACTGTGGAAGATGCTTATCAGTTTGTGCTGAAGGCAGAGGAGAAGCTGGTCAGAAAACAAAACCAGCGAGGAAGAGGTAAAGGCTTGATCCCAAACAAAAGCAAGGGATTTAACCGTGATAGAGAACATCAGTATAAGGACGAGGCTGAGAAACCACACAATCACTCAGAATGAGGAGGAAGTTCATGAGGGAGACAAAGTGGTGGAAGAAACTCTTCTAGAGGAAGAGGCAGAGGAGGAGTAAGGTGCTATAACTGTGGAAAGATAGGGCACATGTCTTGGGAATGTCCTGAGAAGAAGAAGGAAGGAGGAGAAGCTCACATTTCAGAAGCACGACGAAGATATGTTGAAGCAGAAGGAGCAGAGGATGGAGCATCCCTGATGTTGAGAAAAGTTCTCTTAAAACTAGAGGCAGAAATTGAAAAGCCAGTACAGAGAAACAATCTTTTTAGGACAGCTTGCAAAACTAAGGATAAAGTATGCAAGGTGATCATTGACAGTGGGAGTACTGACAACCTAGTATCCACATAGATGGTGGAGAAATTGGAGCTGAAGACAACTCCACATCCAAGGCCATACAAAGTCTCATGGCTGCAAAAATGACACCAGGTAATGATCACTAAACAATGCCTAGTTGAAATTAAAATAGGAGGATATAAATATGAAATCCCATGTGATGTAATTCCCATGGACATATGCCATATTCTGTTGGGAAGACCATCGCAGTTTGACAGAAACGTCATTCATGATGGGAGGAAAAACACATATACATTAGAAAAGAATGGTAGGACGCATATGTTGCTGCCAATGGAGGAGAAGAGAGTGAAAGAGGAAGCCAACACACACATACTTCTCATGAGTGGGAAGGAACTCCTGAAAGAAGTCAAGGAAGAACATGAGATGCAGTTTGTTGTGGTGAGGAAGACCAAAGTCATCCTTACGAGTACATCAGTGGATGATTTACCTGAAGAAGTTCAGGAGCTGCTAGATATTTTTGTTGATATAGTGGTGGATGAGCTGCCAAACTCATTGCCACCCATCAGGGGTATCAGTCATCATATCGACTTGATACCAGGAGAAATCCTACCAAACAAAGCAACGTACAGATTAACACCTCAAGAGAATGAGGAGGTGAGGAACTAAGTCCAAGAGTTGCTGGATAAGCGTTTAGTCAGAAAAAGTTTGAGCCCATGCGCAGTACCAATTGTGTTAAGCCCAAAGAAAGATGGAGGATGGAGAATGTGCACAGAATCAAGAGCTATCAACAAGATCACCATCAGGTACATATTTCCTTTACCGAGAATGGATGACTTAATGGATTTCTTAAGTGGAGAAAATTTCTTTTCTAAGATAGATCTGAAAAGTGGATATCACCAGATCAGGATGAGAGAAGGTGATGAATAGAAAACAACCTTTAAGATGAATGAAGGTCTGTATGAGTGGTTGGTTATGCCATTTGGCCTAACGAATGCCCCGATCACTTTTATGAGGCTGATGAATGAAATTCTAAAAGATTTCATTGGTAAGTTTGTGGTTGTATATCTGGACGATATACTGATTTTTAGCAAGACTAAAGAGGAGCATTTGAGACACCTAATGCTAGTAATGAGGAGGCTACAGCAGGAGAAGCTGTTGATCAATCTGAAGAAGTCCTCTTTTATGAAGATAGAGCTCATTTACTTGGGTTTTGTGATCTCTTCGAATGAACTGAAGATGGATCCAGAAAAGGTGAAAGCAATCAGGGAATGGCCATCGCCAAGGAGCGTGTTCGAAGTAAGGAGATTTCATGGTTTAGCAAGTTTTTATAGAAAGTTCATTAGAGACTTCAGTGGGATTTGTGCACCCATGATGGATACAATAAAGAAGCGGCACAAGTCTTTTAAATGGACAGAGGAGGCCGAAAGGAGATTCAATATACTAAAGAAGAAGATAACAGAACGACCAATTCTGGTCTTGTCGAATTTTGGGAAGACATTTCAGGTAAGATGTGACGCACGTGGAGTTGCAATAGGAGCAGTTCTGAGTTAGGACAATCGACCTATTGCCTATTTCAGAGAGAAGTTGAATTAGAGTAAGAGGAAATACTCCACATATGACAAGGCGTTCTATGCCATAATTCAAGCATTGAAGAAATGGGCATTATCTTGTCCCGCAAGAGTTTGTCTTGTACAACGATAACCAAGGTTTACAATTCATAACCCGACAAGAAAAACTGAATCAGAGGCATGCAAAATGGGTTGAATTTATGCAAAATTTTACTTTTGTCATAAAACATATTGATGGAAATACTAGCAAAGTTGTTGTTGTGTTAAGCAGGAGATGTTTAATTCTGCAAGAATTCTAGGTGGAGACCTTGGGGTTTGAACACATTAAGGATATGTATTGTGATGATACATATTTCAAGGAGGCCTACGAAGCATGTACAAGCCTTTTACTGAGAGATAGAAGTAAGTGGACATAGTATATGGTTCAGGAAGGATTGTTGTTCAGAGGAAATCAATTGTGGATACCAAGATTCTCAATGAGGGACAATCTTCTGAAGGAGAAGCATAATGGAGGATTGGCTGGAAATTTCGGCCACGATAAAACGTTTGCACAGTTGAGCAGTTCATACTATTGGCCAGGTATGAGAACAAAGGTGATAAAGTTTGTGAACAAATGTAGGATCTGCCAACATGCAAAGGGGAAAAGACAGAACATTGGATTGTATCAACCATTGCTAATACCAGAGAGGCCTTGGGATGCAATAAGCATGGATTTCATGTTGGGATTGCCAAGAACACAAAGAGGATTCGATTCCATATTTGTGGTGGTGGATAGGTTTTCAAATATGGCACATTTCATCCCATGCCAGAAGACCAGTGATGCAACACATGTTGCAAATATGTTTTTCAGAGAAGTTGTGAGACTTCACGGTCTACCCAGGAGCATTATCTCAGATAGAGACACAAAATTTGTTGGTCACTTTTGGAGGAAATTGTGGAAGAAGATGGGGACGGATTTTTCCTTCAGCTCAACTTATCACCCTCAGACAGATGGGCAGACTGAGGTGGTAAATAGAAATTTGGGAAACTTATTGAGAAGCCTGGTTACTGAACACCATAGCCAGTGGGATCAGATTCTTCCACAAGTAGAATTTGCATACAATGACTCACCAAACAGAAGCACTGGAAGGAGCCCATTCCAAATACTCTATGGAATGCAACTCAAGGGAGTGTCTAAGTTAAGGGACTTGGAACAGGGAGAGATCAGAAGCGCTGGAGCAAAGGATTTTGCTGCTGAAATGTAGAGACTCCATAGTCGAATCAAAGAACAATTACAGAGTTCTAACCAAAAATACAAGAAAAGTGTTGATTAGCATCGTAGAGAACTTCAATTTGAAGTGGGAGATAAGGTTTTAGCACATCTCAGGAAGGAAAGGTTCCTTAGGGGAACATATAACAAATTGAAGATGAAGAAGATAGGACCCTGTAAGATCTTGAGGAAGCTTGATGCAAATGCCTATGAGATCGAGCTGCCAGATGGTGTGGGCATTTCACCCATATTCAATGTCTTAGACTTGTACCCTTACAGGAAAGACGACACAGAAGTATCAGAAGATCAAGGAAAGATTCAGTGGGAGAAGCAGATGCCTGTGGTAGAGAAGCTATAGATGGAGAAGATTCTGGATCAGAGGATTGGCAAGAAGACCATGTTAATGTTTATGCCATTATTATAGTTCTTTGCATTTCATAAGATAAGAGAATAATAAGAACAAGATCATTGAGAAATACACATTCACAAGAGACACAACATTTATCCTGGGAAACCCTCTAGGGGAAGAAAACCCAACAAAAACTTCCTTATCATAAATATCTTATACAATGTTCAAGAGATAACTCAAACCAATACAGAAAGTCCTCCCCAAGAGATGTGCCACCCGTCTTCTCCTCTCTCCAACTTGTAATTGTAGCTTTCCTCATAAGAGAAGCAAGTGAGTTGTGTGTTAGAAGTGAGGCACTAGCCTCTTATTTATATCAAACTGGCACATGTGAAAGGTCACAATCTGGTAGGGCCGACCTCTCACTCTGGGTGGGTAAACCCACCTTTAATTAATTCTGGGTCTTCCATTATAATTGTTGGGGCCGACTTCTTATTCTTCCCTTTGTAATTGTCCGATGACCAATCCACAAAAGGGGATTTGGTCCTTATACAATTACCGACATGATTAATCCACAATGGGGATTAATCCAATAATAATAATAATAATGACATGATTAATCCGCAATGGGGATTTAATCCAATAATAATATGAATTCTCTTCACAGTTACATTATTTCAACACTCCCCTTAACAAGAAGGGTATTCTTCATCAGCATCAGGCGAGAGAGGTCTGCATCATCAGTGGCATCAGGAGGACAGTATCATCAATATCATCTTGAAACATTGGCTAGCACATTTATGAGTCATCAGAAGTTTTCTTCATCGACAACATCATCATTCTCGAAAGAATTCTATCATCATATGCATCAAATATGTATCAGTAAAAATGATACCTCATCACAGGACTAGGCTGACACATCACAGTACTACAGTAGCTCAATGTCACAACGGTTAAGTTGGTAGCTCAGTGTCAGTCACATCTTGCTTTACGTCTAACAACTAGGTCAGAAGCAAGGAATATCACCATCTCACTTTACGTCTAACAACTAGGTCAGAAGCGAGGAATCACAATGTCATGCTTTACGTCTAACAACTAGGTTAGAAGCATGACTCATCTTGCTTTACGTCTAACAACGAGGTCAGAAGCAAGGA
>SNQJ01S0006683.1:53708-153556 GCA_010110895.2 Picea sitchensis | reverse complement strand
TATTCTTCCCTTTGTAATTGTCCGATGACCAATCCGCAAAAGGGGATTTGGTCCTTATACAATTACCGACATGATTAATCCACAATGGGGATTAATCCAATAACAATAATAATAATAATGACATGATTAATCTGTAATGGGGATTTAATTCAATAATAATAAGAATGCTCTTTGAAGTTACATTATTTCAACAGACCAGGAGGAAGAATTATTTTGAGTATCTGGTCAAATGGAAGGGATGCCCAATAGAAGATGCCAGTTGGGAAAATGAAGCTGCTATCCAGAAGCAGGGAAAGTCAGTAGAGGAGCTCATGGACAGGAGTCCATTAATTTTTGTCAAGGGGAGTATGATGCAGGAGAATTGTTGGCAAGTGCACAGAGGTGGGACCACTCAACACATGAGAGTTCTTCCAGAACTTCAACGTGGGCAGTTACAACCGATTTCAAAATCCGTCTCCACTCAGCGCCATAATTCACCTTTGGAGGCACGCTTGAACTGGTGCCGAATTTTACCCTTTGAGGCAAGTTTTGAAATTGTAAACAGAGCAGGAGTTTCCACTTCGGCTCTGGAATGCGATTGAACTAAGATAGCGTAGGATGAATTTTAGAGTAGGCAAGTAGCCAGGGGAAACCCTAGAAACATTTTTGAGTTATGTAAAAGTTTGTACACCTAGTTAGAGAGGGCTGCAATACAGAGAGAAATTAGCTCTAAGAGAGAATTGCAAGTTAGGAGGAGATCTCAGTGTTTTGAGTTACTGTAATTTTGAATGTATTCTGTAGCCATTGGGCACTTGTGAATATAACAGAATGGAAAATTGATCCAAATGTATGGTGTGTGGAATGTGTGCATTTTCCTGTCATTTCTATTTACATGAACACGTGGATGGAACTGTAAGTTTTCTAGTTTCAATTGTTTCTCTTCATTGGAAGCTCTGCAAGGTGTGCATCGAGCCAGAGAGGAACGTAAGGAGATCAGGAGGAATTTCTTTGCCAGAAATACCGTGGATCTGAGTTATCGAAATCCCTCAAACGAAAGGAGTGTGTGGGAAATCGAAGTCTGAACTAGACAAAGATCAAGAGGGATAACGCTTCGGAAAGTGTTATCGAGATCCAGGAACTCATTCTCTGGAAGGAACGAAGACCGAGTCTTCGAAGACTTAGAAAATCTTCTAAGTTTGAACAGAGTAAAAGCTCAGGAAGAAAAATGTCGTCGAGCATTGGACCACGGCGGAAGATCTCGCAGACCGTCCGATTTGAGGGAGAAGCACAGGCTTTAACGCTACGTAGATCCAGGAGGGGAGATCCCGAAGATCTGAACGGACGGTGGAGAGTCCTTGAGGAGAAATGTTGAAACCCCGCCAGCCGTTGGATCAGGTGGAGCTGCGAGGAGGTTAGCGGCGAGGGATTTTTGACGTCCAAAGCTCAGGAGGAATAGTGACCATCGATCTCAAATAGATCTGGACCGTTGGTCCATTTCGCGATTTCGGGTACCGCGAGTTGGAAGGACATAGATATTTGTCTTTCAAAACCCCGAATCACAAAATCGTGATTTGACGTGAACCGTCGATCACAAGCAGTTCTGGGCAGTTGGTCCATTTCATGATTTTGGGTATCGCGAGTTGGAAGGATAGAGGTCCTTATCTCCCAAAACCTCGAATCGCGAAATAGTGAAATAGCGAGGTTACACATGGACTGTAGATCCCAGGGATTATTGTGAGCTGTTGATCGAACGCTAAGGCATTTCAGCATTTCGGCATTTTGGCAACCAAGGATTCCAAGGAGTAGAGATATCCCTTGCACCCAGATTTCGCGAAACACGAAAACCTGAAAGAATAGGCGCCGAGACATTTCGACATTTCGGAAACCGGCGATTCTAAAGAGTAGAGATATCCCTTGTACCCTGATTTCGCTAAACGCAAAAACCCGAAGGAATAGGCGCTGGGACATTTCGACATTTTCACAACCGGGGATTCCAAGGAGCAAAGATATCCCTTGCATTCTGATTTTACGAAATGCGAAAACCCGAAGGAATAGGTGCTGGGAAATTTTGGCATTTCAGTAACCGGGGGTTTGAAGGATGAAGGGACGAGACGCTTGACTTGTGAAGTTTCGGTCCATGACAAGCGCCATTTTTGGCTTAGCGCAAGGTCACAACTCTTGGTTGTGTTCTATGGGAGCTCACGCTTGGCGCTTGAAAAAGCCAACTGAGTATTTGTGGGGGACCTGTGTGTTCGTTTGAAGGATTCTAGTTTTGAACCACAAGAGTCATTTCGACTCCGGAATCAAAAGATCCTGACTGGGAGGTCGCGCAGTCCTTGAGAGGGATAGGGGGTCTGCATCACTTGTGCTCAGCCACAGGCACATCCAACTCAGCAGATCTCCTTTCTCACTGCGTTACACATGAGAATCATCTGGAGCTATTCTCAACTCTCTCTAAGGAGGATGCCATCACTATGTTCTAGTTCTGTCTCAGATAGGAACCACACACCCATCTTAGGGGCTCTCTCTTAGGTCGAATCAATCAGTCTATGTCCTGAAGAATGTCTCACGCAGTTGTAATCATCAACACATTCTTCCTCCAAGGCTCACTGCACATTACATAGAAGATTCTTATGCCAATCCACATCAAAATTACAAGGGGGCTGGGGGGACTTCCTGACCTTTCCCTCTCATTGTTGACTCAAACCTTCTTCGTGCTCGAAGTCATCCACTGTCTTCGCCCCTCCACATGTTACTACCCACACGTTCACTTCTCCCTTCTTCTTCTTCTGTTTTTTGCATGGCTAGGCATGTACCATGTTAACATTGATGTTATGGTAGTTGCGGGAGGTATTAACCTCCACGTGTAACCCTGACGATAATAGAATATTTCGGGAAGCAAGAAGAAAACCTAAAGCATTGGACATAACCCTAGAAGACAAGTCGGCTAAAGGAAATATTTAATATTGAGTGTTTATCCATAAGAATGAGAAGTCGGCCCAGAAAACTAAGGAGAAACAATATAAATACATGTCACCAGATCTCATTTGACACACACAACTCGCAATTGTAGAAATGTAAGAGTGTGCACTGCAGAAACTGGGTAAGTGCACAATTCTGGAGAGTAGCTGCAACTGCAACTACTGTACCCTGTATTCTCAGTTTAGTCTTGGACTTTCTATTGGTTATGGTTTGGACTTTCTGCCTTGTGTGCTAGCTATGGAGAGATGTACGCTACATTGATTGGCTATTAGGCCTAGGGTTTGCTTATGGAATCATTCTCTATCAAGGTTAAGGTGCTCAGGGTCGCTTCAACCTATAGTTGGGTGACAATATTTCTATATTGTCTATGTTTAAACGAGCACATCTATTATTTTTCTAACAGGTTATGGGGCCATACTATCTTCAGAAAATCTAACCACCGGAAGATAGATTGGGAGGATTTGCTCAGTTACAGTTGCAATTGCGGTCAGTTTTTTCTGCTACAATGAAACCCTAACCCTCTTGTTGAGGCACCTTAACTGAAGAGATTGACCTAATTTATGGATATCCTAGTGTGCCCTAACCCAACGCACCTCCTGGTACTCTCAACAATTTAAGATGCCAAGTTTGAGTTTTTGGTCAAAGTCAAAGGTTGACCAAGTCAAAGTAGTCATGAATTACTCTATGAAGTCAGAAAACAAGTTAGAAGGGGATTCTAACTTCAGGGCATGGAAGACACGGATTGATCTCATCCTTTTCAAGAATAAAGTGTTGGATATCGTGAAAGGAAAGATCGTGGAACCGTAGTTTGAAGAAGGAAAAGAGAAGGAACCTCAAAACGTTGCAGTTATGGAGAATTACAAAGACAATGACATCAATGCCATGAGTATCATAGTGGACTCTGCAAAATACCACTTGATACCCTACATCTCTCATCTTGACTCATCTAAGAACATGTACGATGCCGTAACTAACCTCTTCTCAGTCAGAAACATTGGACAAGTAATGAGTCTGAAGAATGAGCTCTGTGACATCATAATTAATGATGATGACAACATTACATCATACCTTGTGAGAATCTCTCAGTTAAGAGATCAACTACAAGATATTGAAGAAATCATTTTAGAGAAGGAACTGGTAAATATATTACTCAATGGTCTTCCCAAGACATGGGATGCATTTGCCGCAAGCATGAACACAAGGAAGGAGTATCCCACATTTGAAGAACTTTGGACTTGCTTTGCACAAGAAGAATCAAGGATTAATGCAAAAGAGAAAACCCAGAATAAATACGATGATCAAGCCTTCATAGAAAGGTTCAAGAATTTCAGGAATAAGAAAAAGTTTGGCTCAAGAAAGAAACCAAATCAAGAAAAAGGATATGTCAAAGATACAATGCTTTAACTGTCGAAAATATGGTCACTACAGGAACCGCTGTCCTGAGTTAAAGAAAAGGAAGGAAACAGACGAAGCAACAGTTGCCTAAGAAAGGGAACCCTCCAAGAAAGTCAAGCAGGATAAAACATACTTCTTCTTCTAAGTCAAGGTAACAATATTCTTCAAAGCTCTTGTATATATAATGTTTACATAGTTCCTGTACATATCATGCATATCTATTTCTTAGAAGAAAATATGTTCAAGGAAAACAATATCTATGGAAGAATAAAAGGATAAGAATTGTTATTATGATGACTACAAGTCAAACAATACACATGAAAAATATGAAGTTTGTTGACAATCTTTGGTAACAATTCTTGTGGGAGATATTATATAAGTAACAACTGCTAGATAAAGACGAAATCAGAATCAAACCTGAGGAGACCTAGAAGAAGTCAAAACAGAAAGAAGTCAGTAATCAAGAGGAAATTAGAAAAAGACTTGTGACACTTTGCAAAAGGAAATAAGGATGCAGACAAAAGCGTGGACTCTCTTAGACGGAGGGAGATGATTACATAATTCCAAAAGAAGAACATACATTCATGTATGAAGCAAGGATTAGGAGGGATCAAATCCTAAATGATATGATCCATTAAGGATTATGAATTATTTGTCCATGTTCCATTGAAAGTAGCAACCATGATAAGAAATACGTGTTCAGAAGAAGTCTTCTTCGAAAAGAAGCCTCAAAGTATCCTTGGTTGTCCATCTACATCCATAATCCTATGATGAAAGGAAGAAGCTGAAATCTTTAGGGCATGGAATCTATAGAAAACTCCATGGACCCAAGGGATAAAGACAAACATGAGGAAGAACATGAAGATTCCAAGAGAGAAAGAAAATCTAGAACAACCAATTATTATATCGAGAATCACAAGACTACCAGCCTGGTTTGAACCCACTAGAAGAAATCAAGTAGAAGAAATGGAAGTTATGATGAAGAACAATATATGTAATAAATTGTGAAGGAGGAGAAGAATATGATAACAACTTGTTCCCATAAATCAGATACACCTCTATCTGAGCTATTATATCTCTTGTAGTATCCCTGGATTGAAGTTTACATCAGTTGGTTGTAAAAGACTGTTCTCCCAATAGAGTATTTGAGCAAGAAGCTTATGTAAAGCAATCTCAAGTTTTTGAGGTGTACCAGAAAGAGACCCATGTATGCAGATATAAGAAGACCTTGTATGGATTCAAGAAACTTGATACAGAGTACCTCATATACAACAAAAGCGTGGTGAAAACTTTCTATGACAGAGACAGTGTATCAGAATAGTTACTCAGAAGTATGGGATGATGGATTACTAATCCATTGCAAACTCTCATGACGACATAAGAAGTGCTACTTGGATATGTTTCAGTTTGAGCCTTGCCACGATGTCAGGAGTGTTAAGGTTTACGCTATTATTAGGTTTCTTTTCAATTTACTAGATAACCATAGCATAGATAGGATCACTGAGAAATACACAATCACAAGAGACACAACATTTATCTTGGGAAACCCTCACGGGAGAGAAAACCCAACAAAAACTTCCTTAATATAGATAGCCAAGAGAATGCCAAGAGAATAAACCAAACAATACAGAAAGTCGTCTCCCAAGAATGCACCTCTCTCTCTCTTCCTTCTTCTCCAACTGCATCTCCAAACTTGCGCTCTGATGAACAAGTGAGTGAGTGAACAAATGAGGCGTTGGCCTCTCCTATTTATACAATCTGGCAGGTGTTGAACTAAGGTGTCTTTTCATTAGCAGGGATGACTTCTCATTCTGGGTGGTTATAACCACTTTAATATATTCTGTGGGCCGACTTCTCATTTAGCCTATTACAATTAGGGTTTGACCAATCCACAAAAGGGGATTTGGTCATTTACAATACTTGACATGATCAATCCACAAAAGGAATTGATCTAATGAATAATACATCAATAAAAAATAGAATACTCTTTGCAGTTACAATATTTCAACACTCCCCCTTAACAAGAAGGGTATTCTACAACAACATCAGGTGAGAGAGAGGGAAACATCATCAATAGCATCTTGGAGCACTGACTGTCATATCTATAAATCATCAGAAGTTTTTCTCATCATCATCGTTCATAGCATGGAGCTGGAGTAACATCATTATCTTCTTTAGCATGAGGCTAAAGTAATATCATCAACATCTTTATCATGAGGCTAAAGTAATATCATCATCTTCTTTAGCATGAGGCTAAGGTAATATCATCAATATCTTTAGCATGAGGCTAAAGTAACATCATCATATTCGACATTAAAGCTGAAATAACATCATCATTACTATCTTCAGCAAGAAGATGAAGTGGCATCATCATCATCATATTAAGAAAGAAGATGAAGTGGAATCATCATCATCATCTGTATCAACATGGATTAGTATAACAGTAATACATCATCATCATCAATAACAACACAAGGCTGATACAACATCAACAACAACAACATCACATCACAAAGGCTAGAGCATCATCAACATCAGTACTAGGCTGAGAGTCTTCAGCACGAGACTGGAATCACAACATGAAGCTGGCTACACAATATCATCAACACGAAGCTAGCATCACAACACGAGGTTGGAAACACAACATCATCAGCATGAAGTTGGCATCACAACACTAGGCTGGCAACACATCATCAACACGAAGTTGGCATCACAATGCGAGGCTGGAAACACATCATCAACACGAAGCTGGCATCACAGCGTGAGGATGGCACATCATCACATCATGAGGATGACACATCATCACAACACGAGGCTGACACATCATCACAGCACAAGGCTGACACATCATCACAGCACGAGGTTGGCATGCCATCAACACAAGGCTGGAATTTCATCAACACGAGGCTGGAATCACAACAATTAAGATGGCACATCATCACAACACGAGGCTAGAACATCATCACAACAATTAAGCTGGCACATCATCACAACAATTAAGCTGGCACATCAACACTACTCCCCCTTTCGAGGGAGGTCCCTTCGGACTATACCAATCTTATCTCGAAAGTGCTCAAACTTTACACGAGATAAAGGCTTGGTCAACACATCAACAACATGTTCATCCGTGCTAACATATTGGAGCTTTATGGCTCCTCTCTGCACTATGTCACGGATGTAGTGATATCGGATATCTATGTGCTTCGACTCATCATGGAACACATGGTTCTCCATCATTTTTATACATCTTGGTTATCACATAGAATCACAGTGGCTTCCATCTCCAGATCAAATAGATCGGTTAACAATATCTGAAGCCATATGGCTTCACAACTGACAGAACATGCAACAATGTATTCCGCTTCTTCCTTGCTTGGAGAAATTTTGAATTGCTTCCTACTCTGCCATGAGATCATGGCTGACCTCAGACTAAAAAAACATCCTGAAGTTCTCTTTCTATAAAAAACACTTCCAGCTCAATCTGAATCGGTGTAACCACTAAGTCTAAAGTCATGATCTCTAGTATAATAGAGACCAAAATCCAATGTACCCTTAAGGTATCTGATCATATGTTTTGCAACAACAATGTGAACACGTTTGGGTTCTACCGGATACTGACTCAAGGAAAAACATATATCTAGCCTGGTATTCATCATATACATCACTGAGCCAATAATCTGTCTGTACAGAGTAGCATCAACCAATTCTGACGAGGTATCTACCAGGAGTTTCAACTTCATTTCCATGGGTGTGTACATGGATTTACATTTCAACATGTGAAACCTCTTTATTATTTCAACTGCATACTTTCCTTGGTTAAGGAATATCTTCTCTGTGCTTTGCCAAACTTTAAGACCTAAGAGATAATGCATTTAGGTCTTCCATCAAACTCTGTGGCAAGATTCTTCTGCAATCTATGATGAGATTTTCTTCATCTTGTCAAGGACACATCATCTACATATAGTAGTAACATCATTGGCTCATCATTCATAACCTTGAGATAAAGGTTAGAATCAACTTTACTCTTGGTAGATCTCAAGCTCGTCAGCAAACTGTCAACTCTTCCATACCAAGCTACAGGAGCTTGCTTCAACACGTACAAAGCTTTCGTCAATTGGCAGACATGAGTCTTTCTATCTTTAATCTTCAAATCAAAGTTTCTCATTACATTGTACCAATTTGGTACACTTTCTCAACTGCAACTCAATATGCACAATCACGTGCTAGCTCTATGTGCTCTCTGCAAAGCACTATCTGTCTCACTGATTGAGAGTATGTCCTCTCCTCTTTTTGCAAATATTCCTTCTGGAACTGGGACTCTGCACCTGCACTTTCTCTAAAGCTGAGAATGGTTGCTCCATTCTCACTGTGATTGCTGAAGTCTGGGAGTAATTCCTCTACTCCATCATGGCAAAAAATTCATCTGAAACTGAGAGTGACTCAATAACTGATACTGAAGATAACTCTTCTTCTTTCATGGAGGTAACACTATCTTTTATCATAGTCATGTTTCCATGACCCAACTAATGTACTGCACCAACTGCCACTGAATTTTAAATATGGGGATTTCTCCCCCTGCATCTCATACACTATATGAATCATGGTTGTTCTGGTTGTCTTCATAAATACTGGAACTATTTCTTCAATAAGTGTCTCATCATAGTCTTCTCCCTTTTGCTGGGAGAATTCTCTAGACACACATCAGACTTTATACATTTGCAACATGTTTGATCTGTATAGATCAATATTGGAAGTCAATACTGACTTCTCTTCTAGTCTCACGGAAGAATCCATATCCTAGTCTTTCTGATTGGCTTCTTTCTCTGTTACTGAAACAAGGGAATCTTCCCAGGAGATTTCATATCTCCTAGAAGTTTCTGAAGCTACGATCTAGTCTTCTCACGACATCTGTCTCCCAGTCCTGGAGGTTGTCTCTTTATCTGATCCTTTATGAGATCAAGCTTACTCTCAATTTCTTTTGAGTCTACAAGGACTTCATCATCTCTTACATGGTATACTTGGTGTTGAATACCCAGTCTAAGTATGAAAGACTGAGTCAGTCTTAAAACAAGTTCTGCTTCCCGTACAGGTAGCTTCATTAACCTTTGAACAATTTTGCTGTGGGATCTTGATCTAATGTTTGGTCATCTTTGGAGCCTTCTACTCCTTACAATTAATATTCATATGAGATACTCTGAATCTCAAAAGATAACTTCTTCTTCATCTTCTTTGGTACATGAGCATATATGGCCATGTACATAGTCTTCTTCATGTCTAATATGTTGCCTTCAACAACTTTCACTATTGCTTCCTCAGGGTTATCACCTGTGACCTGGAACAAGGTCAACAAAACAACAAGCAAGAATAATACTCTTTTGATAATAATAGATAAAACAATAGCATGAATAATCATCACAGTAGCTCCTTTAGAGCTATCACTTGTGACCTTTCTAAATCAAAGATCAAAAGTAAGAAATACAATATGAAATGAGGTCTACACTTTTCTAGTGTTGTGATCAAACATTCCTCCATGGTAACCTGAGATCAACACAAGAAGTTTCTCCTAGAGGAGATGTTAGTTGTATCTGTTACATTAAGCATTTATCTCAATATGCTCTTATGCTACCAAGTATAATACTTTTCAAAGAATACTACCTCAACTCTAGTGTTTACTTGTAAAGGGGTAGTTATCAACTTTGTCATGTGTAACTTTGAATCTTATCAACTTAATTAATCAAACCTGGAACCTGGAGTCTTTTCCTCAAGAATGAGTGTGTGTTTCTTTTCTTCCAAGTCTCCTTCACTCAAGATGACAAGTGATTTACTCAACCTGTATTTTGTACCAGGATAATATGTTATCTTGATAGAAGGTTGGGTTAGGGAATAAACTCTATGATCTCAACTTTTAATCCATCTAATACCTTGACTTTAATTTTGACCAAAGGTTAGTATGATGGTCATGCAACACTGATCAAAATGATGTCATAACAAATAGATGGATATCCGAATAATCAAACCCGGGTTGCATTATTCCTCTGAATGTGTTGGATATTGAGATCCTTCTGGGTCTATGGAAAGAGATCCCTTCTCTTGAAAGCACCCTTTAAAGCTTAACAATTTAAACATATGTGAATACATACCTCTGATAGCACTTGCAGGTAGTGGCACCATCTGGTAGTAGCAGTAATAATTACCAACTCTTAAAAACTTCAAGAGTGACTGCAACTGGTACTATAGTTGATACTTCAATTGATACTTCAACTACAAATTGATACTGCAACTGATTGTGAATCTGCAACTACAACTGCAACTTCGGGTTTTATGAGAAAACCCTAATTTTTCAAACTTCAAATTTTGAAATTCTGATCCATCGGCTAGATGTGTTGAGCTGAGGCGAGTAGGCTGGTATAGTCAGATTTCTGAAAATCCAAATTTCCCCCCTCAAACTTGACCAACGGATTTTTGGACTGGTTTTCTGGTACATCTGGTACTTTGGTACTTCTGGTTTTCTGGTACTTCTGGTACTTTGTGAAAACTAGGGTTTCACTTTCCAGGAGATCTACCCACTGAAAAGGTGCACTGAAGGTGCCAAAGAGTTCCTTGGGCTAGGGCACACTTTTCTAGATGACTTTGAGGCTGAAAATCTTCTTCAATAAAAAGCCTTAATTTTCATGTACGACAACAATGACGTTTTTCTTCTTCTTGTGAAATATGCTCTCTTCAACTTAGCTCTGATACCATGTTAAGGTTTAAGCTATTATTAGGTTTCTTTTCAATTTACTAGATAACTATAACATAGATAGGATCACTGAGAAATACACAATCACAATAGAGACATCATTTATCCTGAGAAACCCTCATGGGGGAGAAAACCCAACAAAATCTTCCTTAATATAGATAGCCAATACAATGCCAAGAGAATAAACCAAACAATACATAAAGTCCTCTCCCAAGAATGTGCCTCTCTCTCTCTTCCTTATTCTCCAATTGTAGCTCCAAACTTGCGCTCTGATGAACAAGTGAGTGAGTGAACAAATGAGGCATTGACCTATCTTGTTTATACAATCTAGCAGGTGCTGAACTGAGATGTCTTTTCATTGGCAGAGCAGACTTCTCATTCTGGGTGGTTATAACCACTTTAATATATTGTGCACGTTGACTACTCATTTATCCTATTACAATTAGGGTTTGACCAATCCGCAAAAGGGGATTTGGTCATTTACAATACCCGACATGATCAATCCACAAAAGGGAATTGATCTAATGAATAATACATAAATAATAAATAGAATACTCTTTGCAGTTACGATATTTCAACAATGAGATAGCAGGAAACAAAAATGCTAAATTCAACCATGATATATATTTTAATGATCAGAGCTACATGAAGTCTTCAGAGAAAACCAATGTTCCATAACAGACCAAAATACATTGAGATCAAGCATTGCATTCTCCGTGATGAATTCTAGAAAATAGAAGTGGTTCTCCAATACATCTCCACAGATGAGTAGATAGAAGATATTTTGGTAAAACGTCCATCCAAGATGAAAAGTTTGCAAGATGGGGCTCGTGGAGATGACTTCCTTATTGAAAAAGGAAGAGATTACTCCCAGGTTGGGAGGGAGAACTGATGTGTTATTGATTTATGGAGAGTCATTTTTCGATTTGAAAAATGGTCCAGGATGAGCAGTTCCTTTCCAGTTCGGAAAGTGGTTTGAGATTTTTGACGAACATGCATTTTCCAGTTCGAAAAATGGTCCAGATTGAACAATCATTTTCATAATGAAAATGGTTTGATAGATTGATGATGTACCATAGACAACGATTCTCCTTGTGTCCTGTGTGGGGGAATGGTCTAGGACAATCATTCTTCTTGGTAGTCACTCTGAGTAGTGGTTAAGTAAAATGGTCTGCCTCGCCGGGCAGTCATTATTTCGAAGTTAACAGTTGTGAGCAGTTTCAAAGAGTGGTCCGTTTTGGAGGTTGGTACAGGACAGTCATTTCCATTAGGAAATGGTTTGGACAATCATTCCCTAGGGAAGACTCATTCTATCTAGGTTGCACTATGTTTAGTGCCGAAGGAATGGCCCGGTTAGGTGAATGGTTCAGTTTCACTAATCAGGGACATGCATTCCCTAGGGAAGACTCATTCTCTCTAGGTTGCACTATGACTAGTGTTGGAGGATGGCCCAGTTAGGTGAATGATTCAGGATCAGAAATTAGGGACAATTATTCTTCTATTCTTGAGAAGAATAGTCCAGATATCCCATGGATGATGTTTTAAAATATAAGGGAAGACGATCTTCCAGATATCATAGATGTGAGTGGAAGAATGGCCCAAATGAATTAGTTTATATCATGATATTGTTTATGTGCAGGTTGATATCAGATGATATGATTTCTATGGAGACTGTATGTCTCTGCACAATAGATGTATACTATTGTGGTGGATGTGTTCCACTGGTTGTGACTATGTGTTATTGATTAAGTAGTCGTGTGCTACTTGGTGTGGCTGTGTACCACTGGATAGTAGTTGTGTACCACTATGGATAGACACAGTTGTGTTCTATTGAATGTCATTGTTCAAATTTCCATGTAGACTATCAGTGGTGTTGAAAATGATTATCAACTAGATAGATAGTCAGTGTGCTAGTGGACATACATACTCCAGGCGGAAATGGGTCCAGGACATTTATTCTTCTAGGATGTATGTCTGGATTAGAAGAATAGTCCTTGTAGCCCATGGCATGGCTTCCAAAATTTGTTGGAATAATTATTCTTCTAGGACATATGTCCGGATTAGAAAAATGGTTCTTGTATCACTCTGTGGAGTGAGTGACTTATTCAACATCACGCCTGATTACTTAGATGGAGAATGGCTTCAAGAGATGATGCAGTTGATGCTATCAAATGGTATTGTTAGTGATGATGGTGCTCATGATCTAATCATGAGATAGCTTGTATGTCTATGATGATTCTACCGGTTGAATGGCATGTTTGTGCTCAATACCATTTCCTTCAATACCTCCCTAGCTAGGAGGGAGTGTTGATATTATAGTAGATGCGAGAGGTATTAACCTCCACGTGTAACCCTAACGAGAATATAATATTTTGGGAAGCAAGAAGAAACCCTAAAGCATTGGACATAACCCTAGAAGACAAGTCGACTAAAGGAAATATTTAATATTGAGTGTTTAGCCTTCATAATGAGAATTCGACCCAAAAAACCTAAGGAGAAATAATATAAATACAGGTCACCATATCTTATTTGACACACACAGCTTGAAACTACATAAATGTAAGAGTGTGCACTGCAGAAACTGGGTAAGTGCACAAGTCTGGAGAGTAGTTGCAACTGCAGTTACTGTAATCTGTATTCTCTGTTTAGGCTTGGAATTTCTATTGGTTATGGTTTGGAATTTCTTCCTTGTGTGCTAGCTCTGGAGAGAGGTACACTACATTGATTGGCTATTAGGCCTAGGGTTTTCTTCTAGAGTTATTCTCTGTCAAGGTTAAGGTGCTCGAGGGTGGATTCGGCCTATGGTTGGGTGACAATATTGCTATATTGTCTATGGTTACAAGAACATCTATTATTTTTCTAACAGTTACAATTACTCTTCTTTTCCTCCCACTTTTTTATCAATTCTGGACAATCCTCGGTTAGATGTTCGGGACTATAACAATAATCATAGAGCACGCGTGACTTACTGTAGAATCATCAGACATGACCAATCATGAAACATGTGGGGGGTTTTCCACCCCCTCCACCATATCTTCGTCCACGTATGCATCCATACCCATCTCAAGATCCTCCTTGATATTCGCCTCTGTCGGATCCACCATGCTCACCACCCTTTTGTTCCTCTTGTACCTGGAATGCATCCTAGGTATTATCTCGCATTGTTTGGAGGGAGAGACAACTACTGATATCATGGCCAACAAACTTACAGAATTCACAGAAAGGGGTGTGATTTTTTTCTTGATACTTCTGTAAGGTGGGGTAGTGGGGTGGATCATGGTCCCATTGTCGACATATTTCACACCATTCCGACTGTCTAGACATAAATGTACTAGGCGTGCTGGTCACCACATAATTTGGAAGGATCGAGCATTCGTCTCATTGATGCCCTTGTGAGTGACATGTAGTGAACCATACATGTTCACACACGACTTTAGCCTTGGCCATATCTTGCAACTGTATTGTTAGGTTGGTTAGTTGCGACTAAACCTACGCCAACCTGACCGATGTTTTTACTCCTCCAGGTGTGGCTTCCAAGTGCATCATGATTTCAACTAACTTGGCCTGAGTTGTCACTTTTTGTTGGGTGAGGGAGACTTGGATATGGGGGAGAAACCACACAATGAATCATTCTCTGTGTTGCATGTCTTGTATTTGGAATGACAACCTATCCAACAATATTTTGAACCACTAGTCATAATCCCAAACGATCTCTCCTTCTTTATGATTGATTTCCTTGATTTTTGTATTGCATTAGGACTATGACTTCAACTTCTGAAATTCCCAAAGAAAATCATGTTTGATCTTGGCTAGAAACCTCGCTTGTCCTGTCGGTGCAATAGCCTTATATTTCATGTACCACATTAGGGCCCAATCCATGAACATAGTCTCCAGTTGTGCGATCTTAGCTGCCTCGTTTGTAACTCTCTTTACATACTATATTGCTTCGCAGGTGAACCAGTGTTGCTCAACATCATCCTTGCCCGTTCCATGAAACACGAGAAATCTCAGCGTACTATCTTGATTGGTCATCTTGGGACTAGGGTTAGTTCCACTCTTCTGACTAATATTTTCTGAATCCTTCCACACCATTATTACTTGGGGTAAAATATTGTTGAACTCACCTTCTCCTTCACTTGTGTCGTCACTTATTTCCTCTTCTTCTCTTTCTTCAACTTCAACCTCTTTACTATTGGCTGTGTGTTCTTCTTGATTTAAAATGTGCAAGGGGGGTGGAACAAAAGGGGGGTAAGATCATCTTCTCTAGAATTTTTTTGTGCGGGGGCCCAAAGAGCCATCTAGTTGCATCCACACAAGACAATCCAACATTATCATTCTGTCTCCCCCACCACTAGGGGAGCCTCCATATTCCTTCCCGTATGGTGCATACACATTTTGTGCCTTCTCCTCCTGATATGATTGCATGCCACCAATGTGCACTCCTTCTTCTGGGCCGATCCGCGCACTGTCATCGTGCGATTCATCTCTCGGTCTGATTTGAGCACTTCCACCTTGTGTAGAGTCGATTTCTCCACTCAGCACATGAATTATTTGTGCACCGCTCACTGGGTTGCTCAACATACCACCACTACACCGAGAGATAAAATCCCGTCTGATTGGCATCCCACCGTACTACGCAAAAACTTCTTTTCTTATCAGTGCGTGACCGTGTGATGCTTCCTCTTTCGAGTCCTCCGATGCACCACAAGTTTGCGCCCACATACCAAATCTGTGCTCTCTTTCTCTTCTCAAGGTTGTAGTATATTGCAACAATCAAAGGGTACATGCTTTGTCACCTAGGCCCTCATTACCACTACTATCATTATTGGTATATTCAATTCCAAGCCTCTTCCCAATCATTCCCTCACCTATGCTCCACTCTAGCACATCATACTCTCCTACACCACTGCCTGGCATGAACTTCCTCTTCATTTAGGCTGGACACCCCACTGCACACCCTTGAATAACTCTTGTCTATTATTTTTCTCAACTCTCTCCCTCAACTCAACTCTTCTTGCATATATTTCATCCCTCTTTCTCCTCTTCTCTTCTGGGTCCATTCCAGTCCTCACCTCATCTCAAAAAATTCTTGGATCCTCCTCACTGTGTCCATACTTTGGCTCTTTTTCCCTCACCTTTTCCAGAACCCCCCCCCCAAAGCGCTAGGGGGTTTACTTAGACATCCTAACAGTATCTATGCACATCATTCTTTTTTCTATGAACAACATCTTGATCAAAAGGGTGATCTCTTCTAACATCCGCTTTCTTGGACCTCCTTCAAACTTTCTTTCAACCTTGCTGAAAGATTCACTATATTCTACAACAAACTCAACAATGTAGCCTTCCTTTACTTAGGCAAACCAAAAATCAATGGCTCGAGTCCACTTGTTATCTAATTACTTTAGACTATCAATCTTGACTTGATCTCATACTATTGGATCCGATGGGAACACCATCAAATTAACTTCTGCATGTCTTTTTAACCATTCATGCCATAAACATGGAAATTCTGTGAAAAAGAGTTCATGCAGATCAGAGTAAAGATATCTACCTTTCCATTCTTTCATGTTCACCTGCTATCCTTTCGTCTCTTGTAGGAAAAACTCATCCTCCTTCACTTCTATCCAGTTATGAATCTCCTCCTTAGACAAATGCCACCACATTTCTCTTTTCCTCCATCAATCTCAACAAGAATTTAGGTCTCGACAACAGAACCATTTGTTGGTGCTTGGCAGTGTCACTGGTTTGGTATGTTATCACCATAAAAATTCTTAGATGGAATCCAAGTTTTGGATTTAGCGAGGGACTAGATCAGTGTGGATATGCGATAAATTTGGAAGACGGGGTCACACCGAGCGGAAACGGGCTAAATATAGCAGAAGCACAAAAGTTGATGGGGCTCGATGGGACACAAATCTCAAACAATCCAGATCGATGGTCAGGAGACGTATCGGGCGAGGAAATAACATGAAAGTTAATCACTTGAGAGTGGCCCAGGAGAAATACCGTGGTTTTAGCTCATAGACACGTGGCGCCACTAGGGGCACATCGGGGCGAAAATCAGTTTCCCCAAAACTGTTTTGCCTCACCCCCGATATCAAAAAGTGCATATAAAAGGAGGGCCTCGATCATTATTTTATGGTATTTCAAATCATTTGAACGTTTGAAAATTGGCGCAAACGCTCCGTTCGAACTGAAGCTCAACAATGAACCAGACTCGTGCAGTCTCCGCTCATTCACATGTATTTTTCATCATGGCCACGAATCCTGTCATTTTATCCGTAATAGAACAAGATACTTCCCTTAAAGAATAAATTCTAATTGATAGGGACTCCGATATATTTGACACAGAAATAACCAGCTCACCCATTTCCGTATCCAGAGCCAATTTTTTAGATAATGTTGGGAAACAAATACCATTCCTCGAAGCAGCCCAAGCCGCCATAACCCCTTACCCGGTCAAAGTTACATTCCCTTTCCTAGAATTCATAAGCTGGTGTGCATAACAATACTCGCAGGAAGAAAAGGTCATTTTAAATAAGTTAGGGTCAGAGGTCCTGTGCAAAGTAGATAGCCCGTCAATTCGACACGCCCTCGGTACACTAGAGTATTCCTTCGGAAGGTCTGATCTTTTTGAGGAAGAGAAACTAATTACAATCTATAGAGAATGTCCCCCCGAGGTCAAAACCCTATTTTTGCAGACCATTGTTAAACCCGAGCATTATTCTGAGAGTTTGTCATTACCTATGAATGTAAGCGTCATGGTTATTGAGGTCCAGTGGGCCCATTCCATACTCAGTCAGATTTTAGGATTGGATAACAACAAGTTTGTAGTAGAGGTCATGTTGGGTTTTCTGTTGACCTTTTTTTCATTTAGAGTCCAGTCAGTTAGTCTGTATCAATTTTGAAGAGTTCATCGCTGATAATGTGCACAAACAACTGGTAAATTTCCAATCACTGAGACACATCAGGTATTACACGCACTTATTGAGAATGTTCCTAGAAACAAATAAGACATAGTTCCCTGAAGCTGCATTCATCTTGACTGAATGAAAAAGGATAACAATGCTCATTTTTATAAATAAGATCATGTCCAAAGTTTATATCTTAATCTTCAACACCGGCTTGCTAAGGGTTTTAGAAGAAATGAAAATCTCTTTACAACCAAATCCAGAGAACAAGGTAGGAGATTGGGTGATGTTCATGCACTCTACTATAATTTGGGTATATGGTTATCAAGACAGACCTTACCTTTTACCTATTTTCTTGATTCCCGGAGTCTTTTCCCTGAAGTTCATCAGGCAAAGAATCATCTTAGAAACACAACATTTTCTGAAAATGCACAAATAATCTAACTTAAAGTTTCCTTTCATAATGGGACCCTTTGTGGTAAAAACTAGATCCTATTTTCTTCAGATCCAGGCCAAGCTCAATGAATTTGGATTTTCACAGTTACGAGGAAGGAAATATGATCTTCTCTAGGTCACATCTAAAAGAAGACTAATGAGAAAACGAGGCCCCTATGAGCATGAACATGTTGAAGGATTTGATAAACTGACAAATATGGAAACCTGTGCAGATATGGAAGTCATTTTATAGCCTGATCAGACACAACAAATAGAGTCATCCCCGAAGCAGATCCAGACACATAAAACTTCTCCAAGGTTGATTATTAAAGCTCCCAAGATGAGTGTTTATAATAAAAGGAGTAGCTCAAAGGCCCTAGGCACCAGTGGTCAGCAAAATGTTCTCAAGAAAATGAAAATCACATAGTCCCCACAAATAGTAAACCTGGAGGAGGAATAATCTAAAGAGAAAATGAGCATGGAAATGGTGGAGAGTAGAACCAAAACGAAGAAGCTAATACAAAGAGCACGCCATGGGGTGAAAGAAACTCGAGCTTTCAGCAACAAGAAAAATGTCCTTAATAAGGCACCTAGAGCGGTCTACCAATCCAAAGAAGATTTAGCAAATCAATATGATGTCAAAGGAAATTTGGCCATGAGTGAAATAAGAGATTTGTTACCTGAAGTAGAGAGGATATCCCAACATAAGTATTCCCTGTTCTCAGTTAGGGATGTATAAAGGAAGACACTTAACATAGCAGTGGAAGATGAGGATAAAGTGTCTAAAATCAAGCTACATTATGAAAATGTCGGTTCCCTAGATAAGGTAAAATTCCACAGAAACGCCAGCGACATGCTATATTTAGACTACCTGAGCCTAAGTTTGAGGGTTTCAAGACTGAAAACCCATGCACTTAAATTGGATGGACAATTGAAGAAGGAAAAATAATCCAACATATCTTGATAGACCTAGGTCAAAAGATTGGAATCTGAAGTCCCTCAAGGAGTAAAGGCTTCCTTAGATGAGAAAGACAAATTCATTCAAAGCATGAAAAATAAGCTGAATATGTCTGCCACAGAACATCCATAGACAATGGAGCTAGCTGTTCTAGAACAAGAAAAAGAGACATTTAGACAAGAAGCACTAAATTACAAAGCCAAAGTATTGTAGCTAGAAAAGGAAAAAGAGAATTGGTCACGAGGACAGGTAGAAGTATCGAACATGGTTGGATCTGTACCTATTACAGTAGGAGCTG
The DNA here is from genome assembly GCA_010110895.2 of Picea sitchensis. Lineage (NCBI taxonomy): Eukaryota > Viridiplantae > Streptophyta > Pinopsida > Pinales > Pinaceae > Picea > Picea sitchensis. The sequence continues at coordinate 133,859 of SNQJ01S0006683.1, read as the reverse complement.
ATTCAAACACTGAATATTATCCAAGCTATGTCCCGAGTAATATTGAAGACAGGAGAAATCAAGAGCCTTAAGGAGGTCATAGAAAAGCTGCAACAAGAGATGAAAATGAAGGATGAAAATATGGCCCAATTCCAAAAGGAAAATCAAGATTTGCAAGAAAGGGTGAACAAGCTGAAGACGAGGTTGAAAGGCAAAGTACTGTTGTAGGGAGATAAACATGTAATCTGAGATGCTATTGCTGCTGAAGCTGCTAAGTTGAGGGTGTTTTACATTTTATAAATGATAAAAACAACATGGCTATCACTTCCTAAAGCAGGTGTATGGTTGTAAATGAAACGCTGGCGAAAAAGCCCTCAGAATGGGCCCATAATGCTATAAATTTGCCGAATTATGTTCCCACTGCTGAACTTCAGACCATTGGGGTCAAAGAGAGGACTGCACTGATCATTTGGTCTAGGAGGATCATCGCTAAGCACAATTTTCTCAAGTCAGTTCAAACCAAAGCTGTGCAGATGGAGCAGAGTATACAAGAATTTAATGATACATTTGAACAATTGTTTATCAAAGGTCTCCCACCATTTTGGGATGGAAAAGGGAAATTGTACAACCAAGAGAAATACAACTCCCTCCTCACATAATGCATAATGGATCATTCCAAGTTTGAGGGTGTGGAAGAAAGCTTGAAGGGACCGAGTCTGGTGGAATATTTAACCACATATTTTGAGATCTTAAATTAGTTTAAGACAATAAAGATTGGGCTGGAAACTATGTCTTATGCCACTTGCATCGATCTGGAGATTCTGATAAAGGAAATGATGGATTACGAGATTCCTTCTGACTCATAGTGGAAGGAGATCGTGCGGCTAGGTAAGATAAAATGCAGTTTTTTAGGAACCAACAAATAGCCTCCAGGTGTCACTAGATCGACAAGTTCGATAGAAGATCAGAGCTAGACAAATGGCGAGGACAAAAAGCGATCAGTCGGAGGAATCAACCGTTAGTTTATGAAACATTTTTGTTTAATCATTGAAAATCAGTTCACATGTCGAGACTGTCAGTTGAAATTATTGTAGTCAGCTTTAGAAACTGAAATGCTTCAGTTTCAGCCATTGTATTCTAATTGTATAAGTACTAGAAATTCTGAATGAATTAATGTTGGCAGAAGTGCAAGGGAACCTTTTGAGTAGTTTTGAACTCTATTGTAATTTTTTGAAGCTGAATTGAATATATATGCAGAAGATTTTGAAATCTCTATGAAAAGACTCTAATGGTGGTGATATGAGTTTTGTCTCCTTCCATTGTATGTATTTCCTATGTTCTTTTATTCCATTTACATTTTCTTCTGTTTAAATTGGAGAGTTAAAGGCCCATAATTCATCTTGTGATGCTCTCAGCTTAAGCAATTTAAACTGTGTGATTGTCTTCCTAGATAATTCATAATTCATTTCAGTAATGCTCTGATGCAGTTATTTGTTTTCTCCTTCTTCCTACACTCTGCTTAAAATCAATTTATAACTCAAATTCATCGCCTCATTTAGCCTTTATCCTCTAGAGATTTCTACATGCCAATCGTTGTTTTCTTTCACTTTCAGAATTTTGACTCCATAGCCCTAAGTGTACCTTCCCTTCCTTGCCAACAACTTTATAAAAACCCCCAAAACAAACGAAATCTAGCTACCGATTGCCAAAGAAACATCAAGTGACACGAGAGATCCTTCTCTGAGTTGAGCAGGCTAGTGCCCAACTCTAAAGTAGGTTGAAACAATTACCTTTGTCGTTTGTCTATCAGCCAGACAAAATTTACGGAGTGCTAACACAATACACGCTTATTCACGCACTGACCTTCTTAACACTGGGGGGTTTGAGACCTAGGTTTCTTCCATAGCATATCCAATATAAGCCCCTAAGCACCGACATATCAATTGTTAGCCAAGGCCGAGGAAGGTCTCACCCGAGATGCATAGAGGATTATAGAGACCATAAGGTCTTGTGTTGGGGATGGAGGATCAAACATAACTAACCGTACTGCAAATGGCATCCATGTAACTCATATATGATAATCTAACAAAGACTAAGAATTAAAACAATAGATGCACAAGTGTTACTCATTCATAAAAAACAAAGGATAGAACAAAACTGACATATATTTATTACTGGATGCATTCCATGATATTAGAGATATACATTGTGTTGAATAACCGAGTTGAACAACCATAAAAATTCATCTCATTACTATATAAGCAGTGGGAATACAACAATATGCGCCTTGTGCTAATATTTAAGATTCAGACAGATACAAGACACATGAGACTTCTCCATACAACTCAAGATTACAATAGGTTAACTCAGAGCTCTAGGACTGATATATTCTGAAATTAACCAGCATATTTTCTAAGCTGAGAGATTTCTTTTATATCTATTTCTGCTTGGGAGTGTTGTCATTCATTTTTCTTCTCCACTCGCTTGTTTGATCTAATGTCCTTGCACACTTCTGGTACCTGCTAGGGCTCCACGTAGGTTTTCTGCATCGGGGAAAATCTTAACTTCCTGGCCATCTCATCTTCTGGCCACCCCATGTCTTCATCTGCTGCTGGCAACAATCATTCCCGGAGATATCTCGATGATTCTTTTCTTGCTTTTGGTAGGCGTCTTCTTAGTTTCTGGCGCAACTGACAAAAATTAGACCAGAGTGCTCAACTGAAAAAAATCAGACTGTTGCACCCTTGATCACTTTTAGACTTGGTGCATTACTTAACAAAACCCGGTTTGATGTGCACACTATGACATTCTTTCGCACATCTCCTTAGGCGCTCACAAAACTACTGGATGAATGCTTACAACTTTCGTTTGTGTGCGTGCGCAAAACCAGGCCCAAAACTTTGGGTGCCAACAACATGTTAGCTTTTGGTTGCTTCAAAATTGTTTTCACCTAGATAGGGGGTGGTTAATATTATGTGGAGGTCTTGTGGTCCCCTCCCTGCTTTGTTTTATTTTGGTTAACTTACATTTGGAGAGCTTAGTGTGTGTATGCTTATCTTGGAATTAGTGCTAGGGAGGTTTACTTCTTGATGTGGTAGTTGGTAAACATGTGGTGATTTGACATCTACTAGGGTGTACTTGTTGAGGAGGATAAGCGCTTATGACATGTATACTAACCACATTGGATAATGAAAATATGCACTTGGATGTTGGGCATGAATCACTAAGAACTTTAGTGACACCTTGCACATATGTCGAGGAGGAAAACTTGAGTTGACGGGCCATCGTTGGAGGACACACCATATTTCTTAGAGGAGCGATTGACTTGTGTAAACCTAGACTTCGAGGGCATACCACCTTGGGGTTTGTATAAACCCTATTTGTCCATGGGGTAAAATCATGAATATGGTTGTCTATTTCCTTATTTTTTTGAGAAAATAAAATTTATTTTCAGAATTTTTTCAACTTCCGGTAAACAAAAGTATTTTTTTAATTTAGAATTTCACTTTAAAGTAAAAACAAAACTCTTCATCCCCCGGATGGGGTGTTAGTGCGCTCAACGTGGAAGATGGCGGGAGTAGGCAGCAGCCACCAGGGCACGGAGCCACAACCCGCCACCCTCCTCGACGATTAAATGGAATTAACTGTGATGCGAAGGGGCATTTACGTAGGCCTCCCTCCCGTTCGACGCTTTTGTATGATTGTGGTTTGCAATGCTGATCATTCGCCTTCGTTTGATTCCCGCAGAGCTCGCTTTGTCGCTACAATGTCTTGACCTTGCTCGAACACTCTGGTTCGATATCGTCCCTGCTTACTCCCCGACCATTCACCTTCACTGGGTGCTCTTGACTACCTCAGCCAGTCGCACTGGCCAACCCATGACTCGTCCAAGGGGAAGACCAAGGAGGGGCTCTCCTTGGAAGCCTCACCGGCCCTCAGTCTCCCCTTCCAACTCTCCCTCCATTTTCTCCTCCCCCCGAATCCAGTTTGAGCTCTTCTCGACTTCCTCTCACGGCCCGATGAACTCGCAGTTCAATTGCATGGCAATGGTGCCCAGGCCACCAAGCTCGCCCTTGCGGCACCTTCTCAACCCTCCGGTGAATCCCACTACCCCCACACCCTTCCTCGACCCCCTGGGCAATCTGGGTTGCGAACCTTCTCCTCACCATGTGTCTAGGGGGGCTGGACAACAATTCAATGACTCCTTCAATGCTGCGCAGTTTCGAGATAGCCTGGCTGCCCTTTACGATCTGGTTTTTGGTATCCGCCAGGGGGTGGAGGACCTCCACTACCGCCTACAAGATACAGACGTCAAAGTGGAGCTCTTTCTTCAGACTCTCTCTTCCATGCAGGACGGTCTCTCCTCAAGCCCGACCGAAATTGATCCAATGGAGGAGCCAGGTGCAGAAACAGGTGAAGGTCAGGACGAAGCGCAACGCTCAGCAGAAAGGGATCGGGCGAAGTCTAGGCGAGAGAGCAATGCTGATGACACTGCGGGCGATGTGAAAGATGGAAATCTTTGGGCAGACCAGACGACGTATGTGGAGGAGGAGCCTTGGACATCGGACCTCCAGGCCAAGTGGCTAGACTACTCACCAGGTGTCTAGTTCTATAGTGTTTTCAAGTCTTGTCATTCCTCAAGTCTTAGATGGTGAACAATTTATCTGTTAACTTTTTCTTAGCATATTATAATACTTTTGGGGACTCATGGGCTAGCTGGACTAGTTTCCCCTCTGCTGGGGCAGTCCAGTAACCTCAACATGGTTATCTTTGTATTTTGCTACTCAGCTTTGGATCTAGAAGGCACTTAATATATATACTTCTTATTTACAAAAAAAAAAAAAAAAACTCTTCATGAATTTTGTTAGCTTTCTATTGATTATTTTTTGAAATTTGTTTATTGATATTTGATATGTCAATTTAGTGATTGTTTGATAGTATGTTCCTTAAAAATGAAGGCACAAATAATGAGTTATGTTTATCAAAGTAAATTTACTCATTATTAAAGTTTTGGTTATGAAAAACAAAATATGTTTCTACAATCTAGACAGACTCTATTAAAGTATGACTATAGTTTTGAAGATAACAAATGAATATTATAATTACTACAATTTTTTTAATTTGACCTATCTGAAAAAGTTCCATATTTTAAACACGTTTAGTTCGACTCCATGTATTTTCCTAAATTTTATTTTAAAATAAAATCCAAAAATACCCTTTTGAAGAGGACAATGAGAGGTTCCGTAATATAATTTTTCCATAATTTTTTACCGTGTATTATTGCAGATATTGATTTTTCATTTTACTGAATCATTATGTCATCTAAAAATAATATGTAGACATGTTTTTATAAAATTAACTAAAATTACTAAAAACTATTAAATTGAATACAAATTGTATAAAATGAAAGTAGATTCAGTTCTACAAATGTTGGTATTAGTTCTGAAACCAGACTCACATTATTTTAAGGGGTCCTCTCCTTCTGAAGTTGGAGTAAGATGAAGTGAACACATACTTTTTTGAAAAGTGTCATAGTTACAGGTTTTCAGTTGAACTAAAAGTTTGACCGAAAGTTAGTATTTTTCAGTTGAAAGTTAGTTTTAACAAAATAAAAATTTTAAAAACAAAAAAAATCCTTCTGGTTGCACCAGGTGGCACGACGTTAGAGAGCGGTGTTAGATTTAACTTTCAGACGAAAAAATGTTTCGTCCGAAATCTTTTTCAACCGACAAAGTGTCGTTATCAATTTTCGTGATTTGATTCTCACGAAAGTGTTAGCCAGATTCATTATTTTACCCCATGTGGCATCCATGCTTAGTGTAGCACTCGAGTTGGGGCTTTGTTGTCAACTTAGCCTAGAATTTAGTTGTGGACTTGGTCTATGTATGATTGTTGGCCTCCCTCACCTAATCATATATAAAGGTATACCAAAGATAAATTGAACATAAATAATTCAATATCATAAGAGAACTTGGAAAAGAGTATATATATATATATATATTCTGATTATGAAATGAAGATAATACACAGCCTTTTATTTTAAATAAATGACAAAAACCTTAAGTTCATGAACTTTAAAATGATAATTAAAGTCGTTAATACACCACTAATGCATGATTTAGAATAAGTCAATAAGCGACAATATTAGTATGCCCAAGTCTATAGTTTAGATTACTATTATTAACTAGAAAACTCTAACAAAAGGGGGGATAATGTCTTTGTTAAATACAACTACTTGCATTATGTCTTAGAGAACTGATACTTGGTGTCATGGTAACTATTGGAGTATCTTAGAAGAACGATTATTACTCTTATAAAAAATATGGTGCTTGTGAGAGGCATTCACTAGGGTTTTGTTACTACCTGAACTATTATCCAAGTGGAAAGTCGAACCATTGATGCCACCTTGAGGTAACATATGGGAATTGTGTCACTATCACCTCAACACAATTTTCCCTTCATTTTTGGTCAACTTTCAAAGGCCAATAGGGGTATCCCTGATCTATTATTTATATAGCTTAAGCAAATCTCAATTTATGGTTTAACCAGTGAGAACAAACAATTACTTCAATAAATGATCCCACAAAATATATAACATGTAGAGTTAAGGATTCCAACTAGTTAGTGATCAATACTTTAAGATAAGACTTCAAGATAAACAACATGCACCATAATGATCCACTTAGATATTTTATAAGTTATAAACTAGTGGATTAGTTCCAATTTTTTTTTATAAAGTATTCATTAAAGAGATTTCATATTTGCAATATGTTTATTAACATTCCAAGGTAATAATAACTTAGAAGTAAGCTAAGAATAGAAACAAGTCTAAGCCAAATGAAATCAAAAGAGATGTTATTGTTTAGCACAATTTGATTTTAGATAATATGATTTTAAGAGCAAATTAATTGTGTGCTTAGTACAAGGCAACTCCAAGGTGAAACTTGTCTTGTCCCTGATCTTCAAATCTGTTTTATGAATGAGTTGATGCAAAATTCGAGATTTGAGATTTATAGAAAAATCAACCCAAGAAGATAGATTATCAACTTTAAAGGAAGACGTCTTGGATTGTGAGTTAAGGTTTTATGATATCCAATAAATAATAACTCAATTTGATTTGAATCAAGTTCACAATAAGTAACTAATATCAGATAACATGAACTTGAATCAAAATATGAATTTTTCTCAAGGTTTAACAAGAATAACTCAGAGTTTACCAAGAATATCATTAAGTGAGAGATATGCAACTCACACCAACTTAAAGATGATTTTGTTAAAATTATTATTAATAAGTTAAGTGTGTTCATTATTCTTTAACTTCAGTATATTAAAACAATAAATGCATGCATAAAGATCACTGAAAGAAATACATCCACAATATACAAAAGAATTATCCTGGGAAACCCTCGCCAGGGAGAAAATACAACAAAGTTTCTTCAATCTAGATTCTTCAACAAGTACAATGTCTCTCTCAAGAGAGATCTAACCAAAACAAATGATCCACCAGGAAATCTAACTAGAATATAGTAGCACACCATTAGACCAAGATAGTCCTTCACCAGATAACCAAAACCCGTAACCAGAACAACCTTCTTCTGTTGTTGCGTCCCCCTTCATCTGTAGCTACGTCACTCTAAGATTTGCGCACTGTGTGAGAGAGCTTGTTGTGTGTTATCCAAATGAGATGCTAGGCCTCTTATAAATACAAGTTGGACTGCCCAGAATTAGGTCAGGGTTGACTTGTCCACTTTACCCTTCTAATTTACAATTGACTTGTCAAGGCACAATAGGGACGACTTAAAAAATATAATATAACATTATATTTTAGGGTTTTGTCTTGGTGAAATACAATATGAATATAATAATATCTTCTGAAGCTACTCAAACTTCAACACTTCCTCTTAGTAAGGAATGTATTCTTCTGACACGAACATCAAAACTGTTTCTGCTATTCTGTACACTTAACCATTGACTTGTTGAATTTCCACGAATCTATATTGAAGAAGTTTTTTAACCACATCATCATCCAGGGTCTCATCATCCATCCATGATTTATGTCATCACAAGGCTTTCACACGCCAACTCTCACAAAATATGGCATCTAGTTCCACAATGAACTAGTAACCTATGGTTGGCACACCAGGCAACTGGCCCACAATGACCATGCATATAATCACTAGTATTAGGAGATGTAGTTCACACACACTATCCATCTAGCCCAAGGCTAGGAAACACCTCCAACCACACAGGTTGTCCCACCAGCTAAAAAGCTAGGTAACTAACCAGCCCCAAAGGCATGGCATCTACTGACCTTGTGCGAGGTCATGATGATTAGTGCCATAGTCAGTAACTTTTCATACCATACTTTTTCACTGGAGTAGTAATTTGTGTAACAAGATTTATAACTGGAGTAGCAGTAACTCGACGTACCAAGATTTATCAATGTAGTAGCCATCTGTTTACCAGGATTTATCACTAGGGTAGTAGTAACTTGACGTACCAGGATTTATCGCTGGAGTAGCCATCTGTGTACCAGGGTTGATCACTGGGGTAGCAGTAACTCGACATACCCGGATTTATCACTGGAGTAGGTGTAATGTGCCCGTGAATGACCACCCTTAGCTTCTGCCACATGTTGAAGCTGTTGCCCTGGATCTCAATTGTAACTCATCACTCCCTCTTACTCCAAGTTTGTCTCTTAAGTACGCAAACTTTACTTTCGATAGAGGCTTGGTCAACATGTCGACTATCTACTCATCTCTAATGACATACTAGAGCTTCACTTCTCCCCTCTGTACCATATCTCTGATATACTGGTACATGATGTTGATGTGATTGGACTTATCATGGAACATTGGGTTCTCTGTTAACTTCACACAACTATAGTTGTCACACTAGATACAAGTTTCCTCTAACTCTAGATCAAACAATCTTGCAAGCATCTTCCGAAGCCGCACTGCCTCATTTTTATCTGAACAAGATGCTATATACGTTGCTTCAGCTGTACTGAGCGCCATACTATTCTGTTTCCTGTTGAACCATGAGATCATGGATTATCTCACGATATGAAGCATATTTGAGTCCATAATCAATTGTGCCCTTCAGGTACCTCATCACATGTTTTTCTACAACCAAGTGAACACTTCTTGGCTCAACCATAAACTGACTCAATATGTTCATAGCAAAACATATATTTGGCCTCGTTTTCGTTAAGTACATTAATGAACCAATCATCTGTCTATACATGGTGGAATCCATTGCCTCTGAAGATGTATTTCTCAACAACTTCATATTGTCGCCATCGGTGTGGGCATGGCCTTGCAATCCATCATTTTGAATCTCTTCAGAATCTCAACAACATATTTTCCTTGGTTAAGGAAAATCTCACTCGGTCTCTTCCATACCTATAGACCTAAGAAGTAATGCATCATGCCGAGGTTTTTCATCTCGAACTCTGCACCAATCTTCCTCTTATTATCAGTGATGAGATTCCCTTCTCCTGTTAGAAACATGTCATCCACATACAACAATAGTATCACTATTCCACCATCCACAACCTTGAAGTACAGGTTATAATCTGCTTTAATCTTTGTAAAGCCCAAGCTCATCAAGAATCTATCAATTCTACTGTACCATGCTATGGGTTCTTGCTTTAACTCATACAAGGCTTTATTCAATCTTCACACGTGTTTGACTGTCATGTGTTTCAAAACCTTGTGGTTTCTCCACATACACTTCCTCTTCTATTACACCATTTAGAAAGGTTGTCTTCACGTCATGTTGATGGGCGTAGGTGACACGTCGTCAACTGGAAGGTCAAATCTGGATCGGGGTTGTCTAAATAACCCAAGCCATTTGGAGTGAAATGACCTGACGGGCTTAATGGCTTCGCTAGCCAACTAAGGTCCTAAAGATAACAAAAGAAAATAAACTAACTAAAGAAAATATTCTGACAATCGACCGAATAATTACAAATGTTTATCTAAGAATGCGAAAATACAAATGATTATAAACAATTTATATACAGTTTACAAGGTTTGCATGAAATCTTGTGAAAATGATTGTTTGATAAAGTTTCTGAATCAAATATAAACAACACTTCTTTTTGTTTTTTTTTTAAGATATTAAACAAATAAATAATGAATGAATACGATTGAAACAATGACACGAAAACAGTCAAAGCTAACTAATGCAATCATTGTTTCATTCATAAACAACTCTAAATAAAAGAAAAGAATGCATCTACTAACCTCTAACTGATCAATTATCCAAAATCTAAGTTCCTTTCCTGTGTTGTATGAGCTCTTGTTCATCCTGTATTAAGAGGAAACCTATGACGGGGACAAATATAAATCTTCTTGAAGAAATTCAAGGAAGTATTTCATGCATTTGGAGTGAATTTAAAACATCAAAAAAATAACCAATTAATATCCCGTGATCTCAAGATAATCAATAGCGGAGGACGAGAGAAATCTCAATCCTGGACATTGATGTTATGAATAATTTAATAACATAAGTAAACAAAAAGATAATTAAATAATTGCTTGATCACAGGCGCAAACTAGATCAACAGATCATGGACAACGTTTAAATATTTACTGATATGAAATATCATATTATGACAAGACAAAAGCTAAATCATTAATAATAACATCTCATAACATAGGAGCAACAAGAGAATAAACTAAGACCAACATTTTACAATTCACATAGGACTAAAGACAACAACAAATTGTTCTCCTATATTGCTTCCACAAATTATATGTCCATACTGTAATTCAGGAAAAGTTTCCCTTCATCACTAAGCATCAAAAACTATTTAAACAAGTCTTGGATCAATAACCTCTTATCATGCAAGATAGAGGATGATCCCTAAAAATCAGATTGTTTTGCAAAAATAGAATAACAAAAAGATACTCTTGTAGGAGTTTGTTCATCAAAATTAATTACATAAATGAAATTGTTTAAACAAAATGAAAAGTCGCTAAGCCATTGAGCATATAATCCATGATTTCTTTTCCTTGAAAATAACATTATAAAATGTTGTTTTCCTGAAAAAGAAAAAACGAAATTGAATTTTAGATAAAAAATTGCAAACTAATAATTTCAAAAGATAAGCTACAAGTTTCTGTAGCTAGCTACAGGGTTCTGTAGCTAGTATAAAATAGTAAAAATACAATAAAAATACAATAATATATATATATATATATATATATATATATATATATATATATATATATATATTAAAGAACCAAATCAAAAAAGAATCAAAACATTTTTTTACCATTTCAGATATTAGACAAAGAAGCATATGATAAATCCGAATTTATGATGGTGTTGGAATTCGTTGAGTTTTTTGATAATTACATTACCAGCATGCTTAATCCTCTTGTTTGTAAAAATTAAGTCTGAATTACTCTGTTTTGCATACCTTCCTATTTTTTTGACAGTTGATTTGTTTAAAACCACTTGAGTTGGCTCATGAATAGGAACCACAGGAAACCTGTCCTTTAACACATCTAAAACTTCCTTCAATGATTTTCTGGGCATGAAATCATACCGTTTCTTTCTCCCCATGGGTTTCAAACAACAACAGTGGGTTGATCTGTGATAGTATGGTCTTCTTGTAGATCAACACACAGGGTTTCGACAATAGGGTTAGACATGCAGGAGCTGGGGTTTTTATTGATATGGAGAAGCAATTCTACTGTAGTCTCAGGCAGGGTAAAATCATTTCTAAACAATAAATCTTCCCAAGTATCCCCAACCTTAGATAGATGCGACGACACAAGAATTCGAATTAGACCATGGTGAAAAAGATTTGGCAGTGGGTTAAACTTCTGTTTCTAATAAAGATTAATCATTTTATGAAGACTCATAATAGATAGAAAGACATATAAGCTTGAACTCTAGCCAAACCCATAACAGGCTTGAATCTCTGAGCAAAAAAAAACAAAAACGCTTACCTCAGTCGCAAAGAAATTCTGATATTTTTTCCTCCAAAGAACGAGATGTATCTTTGAAACTGTGTGGTTTCTGAGAAAACTATTTGTGTTGAAGGTAAATGACCCCATTTCTGAAATGGGTTTTAAAGGGTTTGGCAAAATTTGTAACCTCTTGCTCAGAAACCTTCTCGCAAAAACGTGACTCATGCACGCAATTACGGGTTTTAAAAAAAAAAAAAAAACTCAGAGTCATTTGGTTGGATTCACATCACAAGTGCCACGAAAAATGTAACCAAAATGCAACAAGGATTCCTCTAGATAATTTTAGGTTCGAATCATGGAAGCAACAAGAACAAGTTCGAATGGAGAGTAGAGACACAACAATAACATAGCCTGTGTGTTATCATAACTCGGATAGTGGGAGTGAAAACCAGGGGTTTGATTGTAATCCTTACCGTCCCTTGTGATGAAAGCCAAAACTACAGAGTACCGAAACCTTATGCATGTAATGAATGGCTCATTAATATGTTAAGCCAACAAGGTGAGATGAGGACGAGAGTACAACATGTATGTATTCATTTGTATGAATGTTGATACGACCATTGAAATCATAAAAGGGATATAAAAAATTAACCAAAGTTCTTCATGTATCAAAGCAATTCAATAATGAACTATCAAACCATTGAAACAATAAGAATCGTATTAACACACACAAAAAATGGATCAATCAACCATTTTGTAAAATTTTCATTTTAATTAGATATGGGTGACTTTTAAAAAGATGTTTCCAAGGCACAAAATTATAAAACCAAGACCAGTTTTATGTTTAATTAATGCTTGCAGTCATGAATTAAAAATAAAAGAAACGAAGATGCAAATAATAAAAATTTAATAAGGAAATCTTTTAATCCAACAATCATTTCGAAACTCTAAAAAATGTTTAAAAATTGGAAGGTGATGGCAACTACATAAAAAAATATAACCTCTTTATGGGAACTCAGATTGTGATAAGAATCGAAAAATATTGGTGGCTGCCAACAATGGCGACATACTGGGCGAAGCAGTTATCTCTGCATCACCATGAAATTTATGTCAGGGGGTCAGATGAAATAAGTTTCTAGAAACAATCAACAACAGGTCAAGCATTTCAATCATTACTCAGAAAATAACGCAGCTTAGCATCAGATGTATTTATGTCAAAAAAAATGTAATTTGACATCTAATTTAGATTACGAGTGTAGTGATGTTTATGTAGTTGACTTCAATACTGTTGATAGAGCCACTGCTGCCAGCAGACGTTCATAGCCTCGACATGGATGTCATTTAACCCACTCTAGTACCTCTATCCCATCAAAGAGTCGTCCATTCACGATAAAGAACATTTCCACACTTGATCAAATTGAAAAAATACCTGCGGATCTTCTTAAACCCAACATTGCTTCGCTGCCAGCAGGCCTGTTCAGTACCCCGGTGGAGTTGCCTTGGTATCATGCATGCATTTATCCGCTGCTAGTAGACCTTTTCAGTGTCTCGATGGGTTTACAAACACTTCCCACAAATTAAAGTGCTTTCAACCCTCTAGAATTTGTTTATAATTTCCAGAATTTAATAATATTCAAGAGGGTAGGGTGATATTGAAAATCTCAGAGTTTAGCATAAAAAATTTGATCATTTAAAAATCATTTTCCCTTTTTGATGACCTTCATCATACTTTGGACACTTATATTTCTGTTAGGAAACCATCTCGAGGACGGGAAGGTACAATTGAGTTTTTTTCCTTAGAACAGGGACAACGATAGAAGCTTATTAATGATAATCGTGTCTACTTGTAATTCTGAAGAAGAAACCAGAAACATTGATTTGAACAAAAACTTACTTTTGTTGTCTTGAGTTTTAACATTTATTGCTCAAATGCTTGGGAAGTTATCAATTGCTTCTAGTGAATGAGAATTCTTATTCCCTTCCACAAATGTAATGGTGACTCATAAATAATTATTTAGAAAACAAATCAAAATCAAACAAAATGAAAAGAACCAAAATAAAAATAGAAAAGAAAACATCAAAAAATATTTACAAAAGGGTGGAGCAGAAATCAACAGGTGAAGTACCTATTGAGGGTTTGGAAGAAATATCCTTATCAATATGAGTTCAATCCTACTCATGGAACCCTGGGTCAGGGTTGAATTGATAGTTCAAATTTACTTATCTCTTTACTTTTCATTTAAAATTTTCATGATGATACTACGTTTTTGAAAAGAAATGTTCAACGAAAAGCTGAGAGAAAAGGGTCAAAGTGGACTTCCCTGACAATAGTCATATTATGGTTCTTATTGGTGCACCTAATTGTGTTCATGACTTCATTATTACAAAGAGAAATAGTGAGAAATAAAGCTAAAATAAAACCTACTCCTACACCTACTCTAACTACTAAACAAATCAAAATACTAAGTTAAGTCCTTCTTCCAATGTAGCCATCAGAGTAACTCCAATCAAGCAATGGAAACAAAATCAAATATTACTAACAAGAATGGTAGTATATCGAAAAATGTCAAAAATATATCATACTTACCTTTATCATCATCATTTAAAAACAAAACAAGAATGATCTTACCATTCCCTTGAACATTCTTTTTGTATGAATCCTCCAACCATTATGCAATTTTGTCATTATATGGGTTACAAAAATATGAAAAAATGAGATTGTGAAACTTGTGAGAGTTATGGGGACTTGACATAACCATCAGCCTAGACCAAAGTGCCCCATACTCTCGACAATTTTCCTTTCATTCCATATTTTCTCCATCTGAAGGATATAAAATGAGTGTGTCAAAGTTACCTCCTTGATCTCTAAATAAAGTGAAGATAATCCTACCATTCCCTAGAAACTTTTCGAGATATGAATACTCCAACCAATCTGCAATCCTATCATAATACATGCAATTACTAACATGGGATTGTTTGAAAAACTTCACATACGACAAATATTCCCAATGAGAATAAAGTATTGGACTATCAAGGAAAGAATCTTGTAAATAGGTCGGATCAAGATGGCGCGAACTTATCATGATTCTCGATCGGAAAAGAAGTGTCTCATTCTCTTGAAACTTTCCATTGCGCTTAAATAATTCAAGATTAACTATTTGAGGTGGACTAAATGGAACAACCAACATTTTTCAATCATCATCATTGGTGATAATATTTGGCCGATTATACTTTTCATCCTCAAATAATTGATCATGGAATTTTTTTTATCCTTCTTTAAACACAAATTGAGATGAATCAATGGAAGATGCAATTTGAGACTCTTTCAAATCATTTCTTGATTTACCCACGGATAATTTATGAGAATAAAAACTAATATGTTCATGGGAAGAATTATTTTCCTCCTTATCTTCTATTTGGTAATCTCTATTAATTTGTACTTGATTATATAACGTTGAATTCTCTCCAAGGTAATATGGAACACACAATTGCACAACATTAAGATAAAAAATATCAGGGTACAAGGAATAATATGTAGAAGAATTGAGGAGACGAAATGCATCTCTTGAAATGATAGGTATATGCATTTCGAAATTTGGTTTTGTTCCCTCTCCTTGTATAAAATGATCAACCTATGCTGTATTCTCTTTTAAAGAGTACGAGATAGTTTCTAAGAGACAATTTGGTTCATTGTGTAAGGGAAAATGTGAGAGTAAATCACTAGAGATAGAAGGTTGATTAATAGTCCGACTAATGATTTTTTCTCCTACTAATTGATCATGGACATGTTCAACTAAATTAGGGGAAGTTTTATCGTCCACACGATCATCAACTTCACATTCGATCTCTTTTACTTTAGAAACAATTATAAAATCTATGAGAGTGTGACAACTGACATCTTTTAAATTCAAGGTTCCTTCATCAACATGAGGAGACATTGTTGGCAAAGAGTGATTAGAGGTGACAATTGCATGATGTGGCTCTTGATTTGTCAAAATGAAAGAAGTTGACAAAAATTGTGGTGCTTCAAAATTTTCAAGATCAACATGAAAATTTGAACCATCTTGAGATTGAGTATTAGTGTTCAATTCAGATTGGTTAACAATTACTTGATCTTGCTTGTCTGAGAGAGAAACGAGATATTCAAACCATTGATTAATAAGCGGAATTTATTTCAAAGAGAATCTAGTACAAACATGTATGAACCTAATTTCAAAATCATTGAACGATTCATCATTTTCTTTCCTTAAGAAACTTAATTCTTCACTTAATTCATCATAATCATAATTGTTAAAATCTGATAAAAACTCAATTAAAAACTCAGACAAAGAATGAATCGAATTAGCTGAAAAAGATTCAAACCAATATTTAACCCGACCTCAAAAGGTGAGAGAGAACAATCTGCATGTAACATTAGGATCAATGATATTATGTATTAAACATTTATAAGTTTTTTTAGAAATATGGTCTATTGCAGATGTGTTCCATTCACCATAAAAGGTGAGTTCTGAAAAGAGATCAGTTGTCTTGTTGGGAATAACTGGTAAAGGGACATTGAAAGCATGTTCCAACATAGTGATTTGGGTAGGAGCCATGAAAAAATAAGAAATTAAAGAAATTGACTCCAAATAGTTAGCTTGTCATCTAACCTGCCTTGTAGTGCATTATAAGATGACACGGAAGAAGGATTTATAAATATGGAATTATGAAAGGCTGAAGGGTGAAACATTTAATCATTAAATCAACCTCGGCCCTCCTTCTAGCGCCATTTGTTGATGGGCATAGGTGACACACCGTCAACTGGAAGGTCAAATCTGGACCAGGGTTGTCTAAATAACCCAAGCTGTTTGGAGTGAAATGACCTGACGGGTTTAATAGCTCTGTTAGCCAACTAGAGTCCCCCAAAAAATAAAAATAAAAAAATCTATCTATTTATTTTTTAAACAGAACCAAATCAAAAAAGAATCAAAACAACTTTTTAGCATTTCAGATATTAGACAAAGAAGCATCTGATAAATATGAATTTATGATGGTGTTGGAATTTGTTGAGTTTTTTTTATAATTATATTACCAACATGCTTAATCCTCTTGTTTGTAAAAATTAAGTCTGAATTACTTTGTTTTGCATACCTGCCTCTTTTTTTTTATAGTTGATTTGTTTAAAACCACCTTAGTTGGATCATGAATAGGAACCACATGAAACTTGTCCTTTAACACATCTAAAACTTCCTCCAATGATTTTATCGACATGAAATTAGACCGTTGCTTTCTCCCCATGGGTTTCGAACAACAATAGAGGGTCGATCTGTGATAACATGGTCTTCTTGTAGATCAACACACAGGTTTTTGACAATAGGGTTAGACATGTAGGAGCTGGGGTTTTTATTGAGATGGAGAGGCAATTATACTACAGTCTCAGGTAGGGTAAAATCATTTCTAAACAAGAAATCTTCCCAAGTATCCCCAACCTTAGATAGATGCGACAACACAATAATTCGAATTAGACCATGGTGAAAAAGATTTGACAGTGGATTAAACTTCTGTTTCTGATAAATATTAATCATTTTATGCAAACTCATAATAGATATAAAGACGTATAATCTTGAACCCTAGCCAAACCCATAACAGACTTGAATCTCTAAGCAAAAAAAAACAAAAACGCTTACCTCAGCCGCAAAGAAATTCTGATATTTTTCCCTCCAAAGAACAAGATGTATCTCTGAAACTATGTGTTTTCTGAGAAAACTATCCACGTGGAAGGTAAATGACCCCATTTACGAAATGGGTTTTAAAGGGTTTGGATAAATTCGTAACCGTTTGCTCATAAACCTTCCTGCGAAAACGTGACTCATGCAAGCAATTACGGGTTTTTAAAACAAAAAAAAATCTCAGAGTCATTTGGTTGGATTCGCAACACAGGTGCCATGAAAAATGTAACCAGAATGCAACAGGGATTCCTATGGATAGGTTTAGGTTCAAATCATGGGATAAATAGCAACAAGTCCGAATGGAGAGTGGAGACACAACAATAACATAGTCTGTGTGTTATCATAACTCAGATAGTGGGAGTGAAAACTAGAGGTTTGATTGTAATCCTTACCGTCCCTTGTGATGAAAGCCAAAACTACAAGTACCGAAACCCTATGCATGTAATGAATGGCTCATTAATATGTTAATCCAACAAGGTGAGGTGAGGACGAGAGTACAACAGGTATGTATTCATTTGTATAAATGCTGATATGACCATTGAAATCATAAAAAGGATATAAAAAATTAACCAAAGTTATTCATGTATCAAAGCAATTCGATAATGAACTATCAAACCATTGAAACAATAAGACTCATATTAACACACAAAAAAAATGGATCAATCAACCATTCCATAAAATTTTCATTTTAATTACATATGGGTGACTTTTAAAAAGATGTTTCCATGGCACAAAATTATAAAACCAAGCCAAGTTTTATGTTTAATTCATCCTTGCAGTCATGAATTAAAAATAAAACAAACAAAGATGCAAATAATAATAATTTAATAAGGAAAGCTTTTAATCCAACAATCATTTCAAAAATCTCAAAAATGTTTACAAATTGGAAGGTGATGGCAGCTACATAAAAAGATATAATCTCTTTATGGGAACTCAGATTGTAATAAGAATCGAAAAATATTGGTGGCTGCCAACACGTCCATATGGTGTACCTTCCACTTCTTTACTGCATCTAATGCAAGTATAGCTCTAATCGAAGTGTATCTAGCCACAGGAGAAAATGTCTCATAATCTATTCCTTCTTTTTGGGAGAAACCATGTGCCACAAATATTTCCTTGTACTTATCGATACTTTCGTCTGATGAATGCTTCGTCTTGTAAATCCACTTGGAACTTACAACCATCTTCTCTTTTGGTCTTGGAACTATATCCCAACCATCATTCTTTACAATGGAATGATACTCTTCAACCATGGCATCCTTCCATTCTTTATTCTTTGTTGCTTCTTCATAACTGGTAGGCTTAGCATGAATGATGTCACTTAGCAATGCCACATAGCTAGAGTAAGGTTGTGGCCTCTTTCTTTCTATGAAGGATCCATCTGAAGCACCATACTTCTCTGCATCTTGAATAATTTCCTAAGATCAAGATGGTCTTCTCTTCTTGGTATTCATCTCTCGGGACAAATCTATAGGTATTTGTGGTTCTTCCATATCATGATCTTCTAATACAACATCGTCAACTGCATCTGTATCCGTGACTATGGGAGCTTCATCATGAATCTCATCTGAATGATGTTGTCTTGATTTATTGAAATATGCATCTTCATCGAAGGTGACATCTCTACTAGTCTCAATCTGTCGGTGACCAGAGATGTAAAATTGATATGCCTTCAATATCTCATTGTATCCAATAAATATACCCTTCTTTCCTAAAGGGACCAACTTTGACCTCTTGTCCTTGGGGACATGCATATATATTGGAAAACCAAATATCCTCAGGTGGTTAACCTCTAGATTTTTACCTGTAAACATATCTTCTGGTGTCTTTTCCCCAAGTACTCTTTTAGGACTTCTATTCTGCACATATATAATAGTTCTAACTGTTTCTTTCCACAGATGCATCGGTAAATATTGATATGAATCATGGCCTTTACTACTTCAATTATTGTATGGTTCTTTCATCTACCACACCATTATGTTGAGGATTGTAGGGAGTAGAGAGATCCCTCTTAATCCCAACTTCCTTACATAATGTCTTGAATTCATTTGAAGCGAATTCACCTCCATTATCTGATCTCAAAATATTTATCTTCTTTTCAGACAAGTTTTCAACAAGTTCCTTGAAATGTTTGAACTTGTTTAACAATTCATTTTTAATTTTCAAAAAGTAAATCCAAGTTTTACGTGATAGATCATCAATAAATAAAACATAGTATACATACCTGCTAAGTGAAGGGGTTGACATCAGTCCACACATGTCTGAATGTATAATGTCCAAGACTCCCTTAGTGTTGTTGTCACTTATTATAAATGGTTTCTTCATGTTCTTTCCTTGTGTGCATCCCTTGCATACTCCTTCATGGTCCACTTGGATTTTTGGCAAACATGTCACCATTTTTCTCACGATCGGTAGAGATTTGTAATGTATAAGAGAAAACCTCCTATGCCATAGTTCACTTGGAGTAACTGTATTATGTAATAGTGCTGAAACATAATGTCCTTTTAACTTGTATAAGCCTCCTTCTTGGACCCCAATCACTACGACATCATCAATAGATTTTCCTTTAGGCCATATGAGGACTTCACCATCAATGAAGGCAACTATGAATCCTTCTCATATAAAGTTGAGATAGAAAGAATATTCTTTTTCAAACTAGGTACATACAACACATCCTTCATATTAATAGGTTTTCCAGAGTCTAACTTGTAGGATGCTTCTCCTACTCCTTTAATGAGATACTGATAGTCATCACCTAGCTTCACCTTGTGAGGTGAATCTTTCTAAATTAAATCTGAGAGAGATTCATTGTAACCAGTCATCTGCTTAGAAGAACCACTCTCAATAATCCATGTGTCACTTCCATGAGTGATTGTACCTATAAGATATGATATCAAAACATATTCTTCACTTGAGTCTTCTTCTTTGGTTTTCTCATGATCATGTTCATCATCTTCTGCGGCATGAGCATGATGTCTTTTATACTTTCCTTTTCTGACATGATCTTTGGAGTTGGGAAAGTTTGTGGAAATGTGTCCCATATTTCGACAAATGAAGCATTTGTAACTTGAGAAATCCTTCTTGAACTTGTGAGTATTTTGTAATCCATGAGGTTTCTTATGTGAGTGAATTTCCTTCTTTCACTTTCCTTCTCTGGTATGTGCCGCTAGGGCTTGATTTTTTCATCACCTAGTTTCTCTTCTCTTGCTGCCAATCTAGATTCTTCATAAGTACAATCCTCCCATAGTTTACTAAAACTTGTTAGAATTCTTCTTGAACATATAACTTGAATGAATTATTCCCAAGATCTGGGGAGACCATTCAATGTAGTCATCGCCAACTCGACTTCTTCAATTGTGTCTCCAATGGATTCTCGCTTTTCTTTGATCTAAAATACTCTTGTGAAGTATGATTGGATAATTTCTGAATTTTTCATATTCACATTCTTGAGTTGTGTCCTCAAGGACATATTCCAGTTCTTGTTCTTTCCTTCATACAATCGAGATAAGACACAAACATTTGATTGGGAGTTTTCAATGATTAGACATGGGGGATCAAATGATCCTTGATTGAATTAACAATGATTCTCTTTGACTTCACTAGGTTATTTTTATACTTTTCTTTGGACTCATATTCATTAGGTTTTGGAACTTCTTTTTTCACAAAATCTTCTAGATCATTCTCCTCTAGAATGAACATCACTCTGTACTTTCATGTTCAGAAGTTATTAGCACCTTCAATATTCTCATCAATATTGGTATTGGGTGCCATCCTGTGCTTGAACAATACAACACAAATATTAAAATTTTCAAAGAAAGGTTTTGTACTTACCAGAGAGTGCTATGCCAAGGTGACCAGTTCCAGCTTCAATTCTGTAGCTGCAAGACGTCTTGAGCTAGGGTTTATGAGGAAACCCTAATTTTTCAAAGTGTGAATTTTGGAATTATGATTTGAGGGATAGGTGCACCCTCCTAAGGAAAGTTCCTTGGTGGTCCTACTTTGACCATTGAACTTCAAAAAGTGGGTGAAAACACCTCCTAGGGTTTGTGCAGTTGCAACACCAGTTGCAGTGGTTGCAACACCAATTGCAGGTTTCAAAACTTCGTCAAATTGAGAATCTAATCCTAGGGAGAGGTGCGCTAGGGTTAGGAGAGTATTCCTATTCTTTTATTTTCCCCATCAAGCTCTTCTAAATTGTGAAAATGGATTTTTTCAGGCCTTCTTAGATACCATGTTAAAATTATTCTTAAGCACTTAAGTGTGTTCAATATTCTTTAACTTTAGTCTATTAAAAAAATACTGCATGCATAAAGATAACTGAAAGAAAGACATCCATAATATACAAAATATTTATCCTGGGAAACCCTCATGGGGGAGAAAACCAAACAAATCTTCTTCAATATATATTCTTCAACCAGTACAATGTCTCTCTCAAGAGAGATCTCACCAAAACAGAATATCCACCAGAAAATCTAACCAGAATATAGTAGTGCACCACTAGACCAAGATAGTCCTTCACCAGATAACCAAAACCCGTAACCAAAACAACATGTTTTTGTATCTACGTCACCCTTCCTCTGTAGTTGTGTCACTCTCTAAGAATTGCACACTATGTGAGAGAGCTTATTGTGTGTTCTCCAAATGAGGCACTAGGCCTCTTATAAATACAAGTTGGACTGCCCAGAATTAGGTCAGGGTCGACCTGTCCACTTTACCCTTCTAATTTACAATTGACTTGCCAAGGCACAATAGGCATGATTTTTACAAAGGCACAATACGAGCGACTTAAAAAATATAATATAACATTATCTTTTAGGGTTTTGTCTTGGTCAAATACAATATGAATATAATAATATCTTCCAAAGCTACTAAAACTTCAAAAAATTTCACAATTAGAACATAAGATAATACTTGACAAAACCCTCTAGTTTATTAAATTAGTACTAAGTCCACGCTAGATATTCTTTAGATGCATTAACCTAGACTTAGGGTTCATATAAATATGATTTTTTGGTACTTTTCTGCAATTTCCAGATTTACACAATTAATGAAAAACAACCCAAAGAAAGATAAATAAATTTTAGATGCACAATCCTAGGGGTCAGTTTGCCCATGAGGGTTTTAATATAAGAAGTTTAAGATCAAATCCTAATCTCTGTTGGTCTAGAAAATGAAATATGCAATGAATTTAATTATAGAATAGACTAAAGAGAAACTAGGATTTTTCAATATTTTCCTTAGATTTCTTTATGAACAATAAAGAAATAAATAAATGAGATTTTGTAATTTTTTGTGGTTGATGTCAATTCTCGCTGTCTCAACTGGTTAAGGTGTGTGTTTCATTTTCTAGGCGAACCAAGTTCAATACCCTTACAATGTGTTTAGTTGGGAGGATACATCAAAAATTAAGGGTTGGTGTGACCTAGGCCGAGTGTGATCCCCAGGTGATTTTGACGGCTTAGATGCCCCTGGGTTGTGGTTTCTTAGCTAACGATTGAATGTTGGACCCGCAAGTGACAAACATTTCTAACAAAAAAATAATAATTAGTGGTTGATGGGAGAAGACAAGTGTGTTATCCAACAAGGACTTGTGGGTCAAGAAGAAATCCTCTCTTGATTAATTAGGATGAGGAGACTAAGGTTGAATGACTCAATAGTCTTATATATAATCAAAATAAACAATGCATACCAAGACCCTATAAGAAGGGGTCCTCAAAGGAGAACCTTCACCAACATAATAAACTATAGCTTGATATATGTAGTAAATACCATTGTTAGGGTTCTTAAATGGGTAGAAAAAATAAAGAATCAAATGCATACCAAACTAATAAGGATGAAGGAGATGAATTGCCCCAAAACATATTCATTCCAGGTGGTAGTCTTTACCCTTCAATAGATTGACCTTGTTAGTCTGCAAAAGACTTGAACATTCACAATAAATCTTTTTTTACCAAATAATAACCAAGAGAGAAGAGCTTCAAGAATTGACACCAAATCCTCTCAATAGGTAGATATTCAACAAAATTTTATTCTCAATACCAACAATAACAAATTGAAGTGTGTGGTCAAATATCGATAGAGCGATCATTTTCGATGGGCCTCGTTCTGCATGGTGACCTAGGTTCGAAACCCACTTCTATTGGGATGTGATACAAAAAATCCATCCATGATAAGGGCTAGTGTGGACTAGGGTGGGTGAAATCCTTGAGTGATTTTGATGGCTTAGATTCCCCTCGGTCTTGGTTTCTCATCCACAGGTTACTCTCGAAATTCACAAACACACTAGCAAACTAAAAAAAAAAACAAATTGAAGTGTGAGGGGGAGCCTCTTTTATAGAGGAGGCTTCAAAAACCCTCACATTACAAAAATATTTTCATCTCCTTATATCTAGCCTAAGAGATCTCATAACAGACTTTTCTTCCAACTAACTAAGCAGAAAAGGTCAAACAATACATACAATACAAGAACAAATGTGCCACATGTGTTATATTTTCCCAAGAGAGGGAAACATCCCACCAAAATAGTCAAGTGGAGGAAAAGTGAGGTCAATTTCCCTCCATGATACAAGATAAAATCCTCAAGATGCCTCTCCAATAAATAAATATCCACCAAATATGCCAACAACTATGCTCGAGATGATGAAATTACACATTTATGGCATGTGGGAGCCTCAGAGAGGGGGAGACTCACCTAAAATCATCTCCAACGATCATATGGGAGGTCTCCAATGCATAATATACTCCTCAAATCATGCCAACAACATCCTCAAGTCAAGGGGAGCCCAAGAAGGTCCACACATGCCAAATAAATGCTCCAACGATCGAGTAATGTATCCTCCAAGGAAAATGTCTCATCAAAATGTGTGACATGTGCCTCCAAATGTGTGAGATGGATGAGCGCTCCATGAGATGATGTGGTTGTTGGAGTTTGGGTTCAATGTTTCCCGTGAATTTTTCAAAATGGGTTAACCCCCTCTCGTGAATCCTAACTCTGGCGATTATGGTGGAGACTAACACCTGCGAGTTTTTGTCTAATGACCATCATAGTCCAACAAATGGTATCAGAGAGATAGGTCTCAAGTTCGGGAGATTGTTGGACATTGGGTTCACTGCTTCCTATGAGTTTCATGACATGGGTTAACCCCCTCTCGTATATTCTAACTTCGACGATTGTGGAGGAGACTAACGCATGTGGGTTTTGGTCTAATGACAATTGTAGTCCAACAGTGGCATGGCATGGATAATCTAGGTCCATGAAAAGGGACCTCAAGTTCTTAATAAATTGTGACCAATGCATAGAGAGTTGTTAATATGCCTTGGAAGTTGTTCTTTTTTGCATGGAATATGTGGAGCGACCTCAAGTGATGGTTACATGTCAAGAGTCCCCAAAGTAATAGGGAGATGATCACCTAGGCCAAAGTGTCACAAATACACGGGGAGATCCATGCTTAGGCATAAAATAAGTGTGCTTTATATGTATGGAAACCTTTACAATACATGAGAAACACCTTTACACAAGGGTAAATTGAAAAAATATAGGGGTTCCCTAAGTTATGTGTCCTAGTAGATCCACTCCAAGACTCTTATACGCCCACCTCATCCATAATGACCTCCATGATATGGTTAGTACAAACCATAATGAAAGGGACTATATTGAAATGGGTACTAAGATGATGGGTCATGACAAACCACAAAGGGTCTAGAGAAACCTAGATAAAAAAAAAAAACACTTTACATAGATCACTAAGTATGGTTTAGTACAATACATAAGGTACAATTGTCACACTTTTGGTTGATCATGATACATAATAAAATTCATGTAATGTCCCCAAGTTATAACAATATAAATCGCTAAATTTACCCAATTAACAATTAAATAACCGATAATCTATAAATAAGGAAAAATGTAATGACATTTAATCAACTCATAGGGGTGAGGAACTTACCTGTGAATGAATACCCTAATTACCTGTAATCTTGACTCGAGGAGTGTAGCCATAACCTGATCCTTGACCTCACAACAACAATACAAATTGGGGGATGACTCTCCACCCCATTGTAGACCTTGCTACTCTAATCCTTAGTAGCAAGTCACCCTCGAGCCCAAATATACTACCATGCGAGTGAATCGTGATCCTTACCCTCTCTATGGATTCAACCAAAGAGAGATGTTCCTAAAAGACATGTCCTTTTTTCTCTTTATATAGAGTCTATTCGTGGTAAAGAACCTAATCCCTAGGGTCCATTATTTAATTATATATTATACTTTAGGGTTTCTCCATTAATTATGGTTACTTATTTTTCCATTCTTCTTACTTACCCAAATATCCATAACAAATACTTATTATGGCCCCATAATAAATAATTATTATATACTTCTTTGATATTATTTATTCCAATAAGTATTTATTATGACCATTTCAATAGAATTATTATATTCGTGATATTATTTTATTATTATTATTATTTATATTTAATAATAATAATATGTGGCATAACATACTCACCTTCTTCAAGGAACATCGTCTTGAAGTTAGTTTTGATTAGTTTTGATTAGGTTTCTTATAGGTTTTTAATCATCTCACCATATCCTCCACAACACCTTGTGTTAGCTCCTGTACCTTCCACAACATCTTCTGCTGGACTAGTATAAAACCACCCAAGTGACTACAACAGGCATTGAAAGTCCACATCACAACACCAGAGAAGCGCGAGTACTCTCTATCCATCCTTCCCGATTTTTAGAACCAGTCTTAAATCCTACCGGTCTATCCGAAGCCCCAAGGCTCGAGACGTCATATTCCCAAGTAGGCATCTATATCAGTACTCATGTACACCAGGAATCTATAAAGGTTTTCCTAAACTCCCTCCAAAACTTCCAAGTACAACCCCAGGCATCAAAGTCCAATCTTAGAACACCACTGATGAGCCATGCTCCAACCATTCTTTGGGACCTCGGCATCACAACTCCAATATAAGACATAAAAATTATTGGCATAAGTAGTAGATTGATTTGTACCTAACCCATAAGATGTTACTTGTAATATTCTCCTTCGTGGTTATTGTAATGTACCTAGCCTTCAACTGAACAACATTACATGAAAAATACACATTAAAATTAATATTTTCTACTTAATTAAATTCCTATAGATTATCAACTATAGAGCACACATAGATTTAACCATTTGATTGATACCATAGTTCTAGATGCATCTAACATCATATATTAAAACATGAAAGCAATTGTTCAAGAAAACATCAAACACACATCATTCATATAAACCAATTACACAATGGAATAACATAAGAACATAAAATAAACACTTATATGTTAATAATCAAGCAACTGGCTATATACGAAGGATGAACCTCCCAAGCATAGGTGTTGATGTTCATTTTGTCTCAATTGTAGGCCACCCTGATCTGAGTTTATGAGTCCACAAGGAGATCTGAACCATTGCCAAATGGCTACATACGAAGGATGAACCTCCCAGCCATAGGTGTTGCTATTCATTTTCTCTCAACTGTAGGCCACTCTCGAGTCGAGGTTATGATTCCACAAGGATATCTGACCCATTGGTTGTTCACTCTTCATACACAAAATCCCCAAATCCTAGGTTCTACTCCCACAATAGTTCCAATCCTCCATCTCTCTCTCTTTCCCCCAAGACCTGCACTACCCAAGGAATGTACCCCCTTCACTACTCATAGTACCTTGGGTTGTACCATTTATTTGTTAGGCCTCCCTAGTGCACTTGGTTGGCCAAGAATCTCTCAGCTGAGGACTCTAGGAAATCTCAATTTCTTCAAGATTTCTCACAACAGCTTCCACAAGGATCTTGAGAGATTTATTTAATAGGAAAAACAAACTATAGGTTTACAACCCATTTTATAGGCACACATACCTCTTTTTTCAACATAACCACAACCCAATAACAAATTCCTTCAATAACAACATGGTCGCTTCTCTTCCCAACACTCAACTCTCTTCTTGTTACCCCAAAAACTACATGTAAAAACTGTCTCCCCTCTCTATACGAATTTCCCCCTCTTTTTCCTTGCTTGAGTTGAATTAAACTCTTCTCCAAGGTGATTATACTTCATTCCATGCTCTCCAATAACTATGGGATGTGAATCCTCACACCCACCCTCTTACATGAGTTTAATGATTTGATTTAGGAACACTCAACATAAAATAAAAGGTTATATACAATGATAATAATTCATGAATGTGGGTTTGGATTAATACCCATGCATAACTCCCCTTTGGACCCCTCTCTCTTGTGGAATCATAGCTCCCCATCATTCTTCATCTCTTTCGTATTGAAGCCAACAATTACTATTCTTATTAATTATTTAATGCAAAAAATATACAATTCATCTCTCGACCACATTAAATCAATACGGTCTCTTCGCCCCCAACACATCTACTCGCCAACCTAATTCACATTTATACAATTACATTATAATTCATGGATATTAAAACCATGGATGTTACATTACCCTCCCCCTTATTTTTGCACTGTCCTTAGTTCAAAACACCCTATAGGTGTAATTTCATTTTACAATTTCGGATCCTCAAACATTAATCAAAATATAGGCTCTCTGGCCCGAAATAACACATGCATTCTAGCCTAAATAAAATAACATAGAACTCTGACCAAAATACCAAAAATATATAGGTTCTCTACAAAATAACATAGAACTCTGACCAAAATACCAAAAATATATAGGTTCTCCTCCCCCCAAAATCATAAATAGGTTCTCCACCTAAAGCATAGATAATAGTACCCTGCCCTATATATATATATATATATATATATATATATAAACCACTTCCATTCTCCTAGAACTACATCGATTTCTACCATATCTCTCTCTTGACATACCCAACCCAAGGAATGTACCATTCATTTATTAGGGTTAACCCAAGGAATGTACCATTCGTTTATCAGGATTGATCCAAGGAATGTGCCTCCTTCACTTCTCACAGTCCCTCGAGCTACACCATTTGTTTATCAGGGTCTCTATGGCACATGTAACTAGGAATCTCACTACTAGGATCTCAAGGGACTCACTACCAAGAAGAACTAAAAGGAAATAACTAGCATCGATCTTGTTGCTATAGTGAAACTCACATAGGATTTCACTCTTTAGGCCTGATAACCTAGTTCTTCGATAGTGAAACTCACACAAGAGTTCACTCTTTGGGACTGAAAACCTAGTTCTTATGTTGTACTCACCCTTTAGGCTTAGACATCCATTTCATTGTTATACAGTTCTTTAGGCGATCCATCATTTGAAAAGGTGTTTTCATGCCGATGAATGCCAACTAGCTGCTAGAATTCCTTTAGAAATTTATAACATGTGGAAATCATCCCATCTGCATCATATACATACAGTCAATATGAGACATCATCATACAATTATAAAATTTCAAATCTGTTTTACATGAGAAAACATAATTTCCCAAACATGCATTTTTTTCTCATTGTTGTTTGGCTCTTGCAACAATATATATTAGTCTTCCTTATGGGCTTACATCCCTGCCATATCCAAGACAATTTCCCCTGCAGTTTTATCAATTTCCACACAACCAAACAAATTGTTAGCATATCATAACAATTTTCAATTATTAATTTCTCAAATATTTTTATACATGAAAATAAATATTCCCAAGCATGGTATTTTTGTTCATTATGTTTGGCTCTTACAATTTTATATATTAGTTTTCTGTTGGACAAGCAGTTTTGGGATACAATTTTGATAAAAATTCTAAGTATAGAAGATATGCGCAGAAGAAGAAGGGAGACTAGGGAAAGAACAATAGAGGCACATCCAAAATTACAACGCGCAGTGAGAGGAATAAAGCAGAGAGAATAACAAAGTAGAGAATAAATCACAAGAAGAAAGAAGGCGAAAAGGAAGGAGGATAACTCGACGTGCTAATAATAGGGACAAGCAAAAGCAGGAAGATCAACAGTCATAGTGTAAAAGCAACATGCAGATGGGAAAATAGGTGAAAGTATCCCGCACAACAAGTTAGTTGGAGTAATCATGCAATGCAATAGGGTTTTGAGGATGAACAAAGGTTTTAAGCCCTAGAATTTAGGTATAAATATGTAATGGGTTGGGAGAATAGGGGTTCCTCAATTTGGATACTCTGTTCAATTTTGTTCTATTTTGTCGAAGAAAGGAATCTATGTCTGAATTTTAAGGAGATGAAACATAGAGAGAGAGGGGCTTGTATGTTGGGTATGTGTTATATTCTTTGCACGAGTAGTAGTGTAACATATTTAGGTGGTTTTTCGACACATGGTTTCTTTGCCGATGGTTTTCTATTTCCAGTTAAGGAATTAGGGTTGTTGACTAATCCAGGTCATTGGGTTAGGGTTTTGGATGCCACTGGCTCCTATATGTATATTGTATTGTAAACAATGTATCACTATGAATGAATATAGAATATACTGGTTTTCCTGGTTTGGGTTTCCAGGGGAAAAATCTCTATGTAATGTTTCTATTTTCCATAGAATCTTTTCTGTTCTTTTACTGAAAATCTATTTGCAGTAAATATTGTACAAGGTTAAAATCTACATTGCAATGCATAGCGACTAGGCTAGGACAAAGGAAATATAACCATGATGTATCTTTGTAAGTGCAGTGCGCAAGCCTGAATAAATTACCAAAAACATAATAAAGAAGCCAGTCATTGTGGACGTAGCCCAGAATTGGATGAACCACATTAACTCCTCTGTTGAATTTGTTTTGTGTGATTGTTCATGGATTCTATTTGGATGCATAATAGATTGGATTTGTCTTATGTATAATCATTGCACAATGATCACGATTATTACAGTAATGGGTTTATGTTGTAATATGGAATATAATGATAATATGAATATGAACTCACTAAGTAGCTAATAATGAAGAAGGACATAATTACATGCATATAAACAATAAGTAAGAATGAATAGAATGGTCACCTCACATTCCCTCACTACTGCAAAAACCTGGTTCTCGTAGTCCCAATAGATAACTTGAGTGAGACTTCATCTATATATGAAGGTGATGCCGAAAGGGCCAGTGTCTGGAGGGTTTTGTTGGTTAAAGATAACTTGAACCTAGGGTCTTACAACCACACAACACCAACAAATGGTTCTGTTGCTAGGACCCACACTTTGCGATTGAGGGAATGTTTTGGAGACCAACTAAGAAAGAGATCTTAGAATGGTTGGAAAGGAAGTAACAAGAGTTTTCTCAACAAGAGAACAAAAACCCTTAGATGAGGGACAAAAAATGGATGCAAAGGTATGTGTATATAGAACTGCATGATTTTTGTTTTGGAAAATTTCCAATTATTCTGACCGAGTGGCTAGAAAGATTAGTGGCAACTAATGGAAGGTACTGAACTGTGGTGCCGAGGAATTGGACTCCTGAGTTGGTAAAAAAAATGAATTCTGTAAGTAATCCAACCACTTGCACAATTGATTTCTGGTTGGATAACATATTAGGAGGATACATTACATAATCTGCAGTAGATTGTACCTAATCATATAGTGTTGCAGAAAGAGAATTTTTCAAAGGTCCGTGTGGAAGGCTTATGAAGTCATTGGGTGCATGGATACATATGTTGTTGTGTGACAAGTGCGTAATTAAAATGCAATCCGACTGACAAGGGGCTTCGCGCACATATGGGAACCGAGCGATGATAAGATGATAGTATGAGAATAAGAGAGAATGAAGGAAGTGATGAGGAAGGAAGGGAGGGACTGAGGATGCATAATACTAAAGGAGGTATATCAGAGGAAGAAGATGATTTTCAAGTATTATGTGGAGGAAGGAGGTACAAGAGGCGAAAGACTGGGGTTGAGAAAGGATAGTCACATAGTGAGCTAGAGGGGAGAGAACCTTGCGCAATAGTCCAAATCGTGGAAATACCACATATATGAGGAGAAGAAGAGGAGTTCCAGTCGAGTCCAGTAATAGAAGAACCATTGAATCCTACTCATATTGGGTCCTATGTCAAATCCACGACCCCATGCATGTCACCACAATCAGAGATAATAGTTGAATAATTATCAAAAGAACTTATAGTGATCTAGGGAGGAGAGAGTAGTAGCAATCAGAGCAGTGGAAGAAGTGCATAAAATCAGAGTCAACTATTATCACCAAGAGAAGGGACTACACAAAGCAACATGGAAGGAGTAGAAAACACCCTTATATTTCCCGAGTTCTAGGGAGTTGGGTCAAAGGACCTAGAACAACATATGCTTGTCCATGAGATAATATGGCCCGCAAAGAATGTCTAGGACGAGGCCACTAATATTGCGCAATTAGAAAAAACATTTAAAGGATGGGAATTAGTATGGTACATGAAGCTATAGAGTATCACACCTATAGGACATATTAGGACTTTTTTAGTGATACAACAAGAATTGCTAAAATAGTTTAAGAAGCCAAAGTCCGAGTCACAGTACATTACATAACTGGAAGAGATTAAACATGTACAAATAGAGTTGGTATGGGACTTCGATCAAAGGTTAAAGGATATGATGGATAGATTGACTTTCCAGATCCCCAATCAACAACATCAAGAATAGTTTATTGCAGGACTTATACCACACATTCATAGGTCGTTAATTCTATAGAAGGTTGCATCACAACATGAGGCGTTGGAAATTGCAATGAAATTGGAATCATCCTCGATAGGTGACAATGGTGCAAGTTTAGACACAATTGGATTCTTTGACAATTCAACTGGAAGAACTTACAAAAGGAAAGGAGAAACATGAGCAAGTCTAGTGTACCAAGTGTAGGACTGAAGGCCATCACAAGGACAAATTCCCAACATTTGTGTAGTATTTGGCGATTAGAGCACCAGATCCATTACCACGAGGGGGGTATTGTGAGATATGTAAGAAATGGAGACATTATCCAACTGATTTTCCATTACTAAAAAAGTATCAGAGTGCACCGAGGAACTTGTTTTTCAATTTTTGCAAGTTCGTTGGACATGAAGAGAAGGATTTCCACACGTTTGATTTGATGAGGGAGAACACTTCAGATATGTACATGATTAAGGAGGAGAATGTTGCAGCGGAAGGGGGTGGTACAAAATATAATAATCATATAGGATTTAATCCATGGAATAGACGAAAATTTGGTAGACGACGAGGCAAAGGAAATTTTGGTAGAGGAGGAAGAGGACCGATTATATGTTACAATTGTGATCAACCAGAACACTTGTTCTGCAACTGCCTGAATCCGTGTAGAAAATGCACATAATGTAGAGCACTAGACCATGCGACAAAATATTGTCCTAAACTAGTTGCAAAATGGAAGGCAAGAGGAAATCAAAACCATAATCCAAATGAAAATGTACATAAAATATCAGCTAAAAAACACAATGAAGGACTAAGAATAGGAATTGGTATGCGGGAATGAACTAGAACAACAGCTGATGTGATGAATGGAGGGAAGTAAAATGAGAAATGGGTAAGGGAGTCAGTCGGGCCTATTCCAAACTTTGATCCTCAACAAGAAAAAGAGACAGATCAAAGGGAAAGAAAAGAAGTACTTGGAAAATATTGGGGAGCATCAACATCATCTGCGCCTCATGTAAGAGATCGCGTTGTGCCAGAGAAACCAACTGGGAAGGTAAGAACGTAACAAAATTCCTGAGGATTTGTGTAGAGATAATGAAATATGAGACTGGACTGAGTACACTCTATGACATGATTGATCTCTGCACACGAGGAAGGGAAAATCCCATTGCACAAAGGGTGGTGAATCGGGTATTGCACAGGAAGAGGACCAACAAAGAATTCATATTCAGTGCACAAATTGGGGAGTATGATGTAGATAATGTTATCTTGGAATTTGGGCCTGATGTGAATTTTTTATATAAGAAGACATGGGAGATGATGGGAAAACCCAAACTAGTATGGTCTCTTGTTCATTTAAGGCATGCAAATCATCAAAAAATAGTATCAATTGGTCATTTGACAGGGGTACCTATGAATATAGATGGGGTGCGCAGTGTGGCATACTTTGAAGTTATTAAGATCTTGGATGAAAATCAACCATATCCAACATTGATGGGATTGGAATGGGCCTTTGATAACTAGATGATCATTAACCTGAAGAGGAGGGAGATGATATTCAAAGTTGGAGAGTTCAAATTTACTGCATTGTTGGACCTAGCAGAAGGAAAGAGATACATAAAGCCAGCCGAAGGAAATGACATTGACAACTTGTATTACATGACTATGCAGATGGATGATTATTTAAACCCCACTACAAATGGCGCATTAAGTTGGAGAAGTATCAACTCATGTGCATCAAATTCTAAAGACGGTCTAGAGCATTGGCATCAGAGAATGCATGAAGTCTCAACTAGACAATGTGTACACGTAACCCGATCCCTGCATTGGATTGGAACATAATTATGTGACCCACCCATGTATGATGGATTGACTGATATAAGTTTATTTGTAAATGAATTTGATTCACAGGGACATGAAAAATAGAGGATGTTGGCACTCGATGTTGTCCTAAAAGTGACTCTAGCTAGATGGTGGGATGCACACAAAGAAGGAATGAAAGATTGGCCACAATGTAGAAGGATAATGAAAGTAAGTTTTAGTACCGAGGTTGAAAATATTACATCAAATTATACATGAGAGAGTGAACCAACATGTCATGTTGAGAAGTATAGGACCTTTTGGAGTTCAGTACCAGAAATAGAATGGTCGCAAATATTTATATATACAATGGACACAATTCCAAAGAACTAGTATTTGGAATTGGAAATGCGTAGAGTGACAATAAGATGGGAAGAGTTGGCTTAGAGGTTCAAATTCACATTTACGTTTGAAAATGAATCTCCATCAATAGATGTAGTGCTCCATGCTATTCTAACTAAGATATTCTCAGAAGAAGGGTTGAAGAAGGTGGTACCCGTGTGTAGTGCACACATAGCTACTATGGTTGTCCATGAGTTATTGGAGTGATACAATGTGGCTAAGGAAGAACATGATGAAGAAGATCCCATGAATGTGAAAATACCTGAGACAAAAGGATAACAAGTAGTATAAGGGTCAGAGATTGAATCCACCACATACACCCAACCGATAAAGATGTGGAAGGTAAACATTAGGATGACAAAGATTCTGAAGTTTGTGTGGATAGGGGATTATTGGAGTGATGAGACAGTCGAGAAGATTGCAAACTTGTTGCACGAATATCAAGACCTATTCCCAACGACATTTTCAGAGATGAATGGGATAAATTGGGACTTAGGCGAGATGGATATTCCCTTGAAACTAGGGGCTAAGCCAGTGTGATAGAGACTTTACAAGTTATATCCAAAGTATAAGGAAAATTTGAAAGCCAAAATTGACAGGATGTTGGATGCATGAATTATTGAACCAGTAGAAGAATTTGAGTGGATTAGTCCAATGGTATTGTAGGACAATAAGGAAGGAGGAATCCATATTTGCATGGATATGAGAATCTGAATGATGCATGTTTACATGACCCATTCCCAACACCATTCATAGATGAGGTACTAAAGAACGTAGGAGGCCAATAAACGTTTTTTTTCATAGATGGACTTTATTGGAGATACTTCAGACACACCTAGGATTTATTTTTTCCTAAGGTTTTCCCTATGTTTATTACTCATTATTTAGTCTCCTATAGTTTAGGGAGAATATTACTCTAGGAGAATATTCTCTCCAGTTCACACTTCAGTTTGATCAATTGATTGGAGTCTAGATGTTACATTGCGATCATCACCATGTAACATTGGGATCATGACCATATAATGCACATTTTCCTTGGGATTATCACTAGACTAGCGTATTACTCATGATTCCCTGATCTCCTCCCCACTTCTCTCTATTTCAGTCAGTTAACTGAAGACTGAGAGACTAGTTAAATCAGACTAGGTGGAAATTCACTCTCGTAACTGTGTGAGAGACTAGACTAGGTGGCAGTTTACTCCCGTAACTGTTGGTGTGTGTCTAGATCCCTTTGAACACCACTATGGCACATTGGTTTCTCCTCTAGTGTGCATTATTTGATTTATACAGAGTA
The DNA here is from genome assembly GCA_010110895.2 of Picea sitchensis. Taxonomy (NCBI): domain Eukaryota; kingdom Viridiplantae; phylum Streptophyta; class Pinopsida; order Pinales; family Pinaceae; genus Picea; species Picea sitchensis. The sequence continues at coordinate 98,146 of SNQJ01S0006683.1, read as the reverse complement.
TATCATGTGTAAATTATCATTCATTCATTTGGTTAATGATAATTATTCCATTCTTTCTCTCCTACTTCTCTTTTCTCATATTTTCTCTGTAAATTGTGTATGTCATTTTCTAGCTAGATCTATTCTATGAAGGTTCAACACATTACAGATTCTCGAGGTACCATTAGATAAAAATTGTGTAGGGGGAATGACATGAGACTACTTTTGCAATAGAGTGGGGGAGTTATTAGTATACAATAATTCCCTTTGGATTGAAGAATTCCCCTGTAGTGTTTTCTAGAGTTGTGGTTGTGTTGAGGGGTCCTAAATCCCTCTAACTCAACAACATGAACAAAACTTGCCATGGAGGCCCAATTAGACTTTGCAACGTTTGATGGTGGAATGGTTCTCCATATATTTCAATCCAACCGATTTATCGATGCGATTTACGTAGTGATTGACATGATATCTTCTTATGAAATTTTCTCCTTCAGTTTAAACGTTCTTTTTTTGTATTTTATCTTATTAGATGGGTCTGATTAGAATATGGGTCCTGGTATAAACTAGCTTAAGAAAGGGGTTTCTTAACTACTGGAGAAGTTTGAACTTGGGATAACCCTAGTGCACAAGCATGCAGACAAAGATATTCACACCTGTGACAAGCCTAGTACTAATACATCAACTTGTTGTCATTCCAATTATTTCCTGATATACAATTATCATAAAGAAAATAGGCATGCAATAAGATGATGGCAATAAAAATAGTTTCCTTAGGTCTAATCATTAATCACACATCAACACAACGATTTTATTTCCATCATTAAGAACAAGAGCTGCAAAAATATTAAGAAAGATAACTTATCAATAGATTCAGAGCTCTTACTTGTCATAACATCAATTACTGAAATAAAGTTGGAAGTAGTTCCTCCTCAATCCAATCATATAACACCTTTGATGAAAAACATAAGTTTGTCACCGGTCCTAAAGATGACTTCTCAATTAAGGTAGTTCATAAATAGTTCTTTATAATTCCCAAAATGAGGGTCTTTGCAAAAATCATCGACCCTTTATAAAAGGTTGATCCTCTTATTTATAACGAATCATTAACTAAAATAACTATCAAAAGTGCAAGCTAAGTAAAAGAAAACATCGCCACATGGCGCTTCCATCTCCGTCTTCTAAGAGTCATCAAATAGTTTCACTAAAGTGGATGAATCTTCTCAAACTATGACCATTTGACGAAGAGTTCCTCACATATGTTGGAATACGGGAATCTGTGTTGCTCCATCGGGGCCGAAAGGATTTATTTTACTTCTACTGTCCGTGCCCGATACTTAACTATTTTGACACTTAACTGATGCAATACTACTTGAGCCTTGAACAGGTGCTCCATGAACGGTTGTACTTGACATTGCACCATGCTCTCCACCTTCGCTATCTCTGCAATCCATGTCGAGTCGTGTTCTGCATGTTGTTTGACTATGTCATGCAAGTTGACAAAGTCCTCGGGTGAGCCAAATTTTGGGAGGCCAATGTCTTTCATCTCTCAATTAATCTTGACCCAACTCCTTTCGCAATTGACCCATTTCTCCTGAATCTCCTGCTGAGGTTCCTGGGCCATTTTCACCTAGTATTCAACCAATTTCCTTATCTGATATATGTTGTTGTCCCTTAGCACCCGAATGTCATGCTCTTCGATGTCTTGACCCTTTTGAACCACGCTTATGTAATCAATTCTTTCCACTTCTTGGTGGGCCTTCTCATATCGTCTTTCCACGTCCTTTCAGGTTGCTAGTGCCATAAGGGTGTCTTCTTGGAAGTCGGCTATCCCTGCAATGAAAAGGTTCCGTTCATTCGTGAATTTATCATAGGTGTATTGGAACTCACTTCTCAAAAACACCGTGGCTTGTGTGGAGTCCTGTTAGTATTTCGCCAAATGGTGCAGGTGCTCCAACTCCTTTAGTGCAGTGACCAACTCCTTTTCATCTCTTATTTCTCTATCCAAGGTGGTATTTGTGATATCCATCCCTCTACCGATAAGTTCAGAAGTCTTAGCGTGTTCTGTGTTGATCAAATTTTCCTCTGTGGTGATGAGAATCGAGCTATCCAATGTAAGCCTCCTCTTCTTAGTGGTTATCTTCATGATGGATTTCCTCTTTCGGTTGTAGGCGATTTCTTGTATATCGACGACCTCATCAACAGGTTCAGGGATTTGTTGTTCTCCCCAAGTTAGAGTATTTCCTAGGCTCCCGACTATGTATATCTTCTCTAGGCTAGGCTTCTAAACCTCTTCCACATGTCCCAATGGCTCGACTTTCATTTGTTTCTCATTGAATGGTAAGTTATCAGACACAACTAAGGAACCAGGGGAAGGTTCGATACTTACTTGGCAATCAATTGTTGAAATATCAATTTTATGTTGTTTAATTTCTTCTTCTTGTCTGCTCGATCCTAGCTCATCCCTCAAGTTGTCCATTAGGGTTCCCTATAAGTTGAGTGGCTCAGTGTCTAAGGAAATTTTGACTTCATGCTCTCTCTGTGGATGACTTTGAACTGGATCTTCGAGACCCGGGGTAGATTCTCTCTCAGGTTCTTTCTCCTCTATAATTTGCACTGACATCACTAGGGACACCTCCAAACTCTCCTCATCATCGTAGATGGTTATCAAGTCAAACAAGGGATTTGGTACATTTATTCATCTTGATGTCCTCACTATCTCGGGATGGGTTGAATTTTCCCCAAGCAATCTGATATGTGGTGGTGGAACTTCAAGGTTTTCTGACCCGATGATTTCTTCGAGTTGCATTGACTCTAGGCCACTTGGATCTCCTCGGCTTTCGATTGGCTCATCAATGGGAATCCTCATCATTTCTATCAGATCAGGGTCATTTGCAATTGATCAATGATTCTTTGTTCCCCTTCTAGAAAGAGTAATCCACTTCTCTGCGCCTATGTGGTCTTTGTCGCCCTAATTTATTCCCTAGATCTGAGGACCTCTTGAGATGAATATTCTATTATCTCCACCTGTTCATTCATGCTGATGGCCTTGAACCTGGTCATATTTGGGTTGGCCATTCTCTGTACCACCTTTTCCCAGTCTTGGGAGCACTCTGTGAAAATTTCATCCTCAAACTTATCACGAGCGTATGGCCAATAGGATGATACCTGTGGAGCATGTTGGATGACCATGCCTTTTTGTTCGTGCTTGCGGAATCGACCTGTCGAGAACCTGAATTCAAGTTGGCTCAACCCTTCTTGTTTGGATTGAGTAGTATCCTTTACCAGATAAAAACCCACATGGAAATCATAGGGTATGAAATCCCACTTCTTGTCCTTGACTAATGTGATGTTATATCCCTGCAGGATAGTCTGATAGTATATTTCTCCCACAACGAGCCGGTCTTGGATATGAGCGGGTAAGAGATTTGGTGCTCCGATGGCCCCGAATACCCTAATATAGGTTGAGTGTTCATCTAAATACCAATGGCCTACCTTTGTTACCATTTTCTTGGCTACTACGGATGAGTGCATAAGACTTTTTATACCTATTCTCCCATAGTATGCTGAAATAAACGTGGACCGGGAGCTCCGCAACATGCCAACTTAAATTCATGCCTACGAATACATTTCTTGCGCAAATGAGATCGAGCAGGTATGAGGCCATGTGGAAAGCGGGTGTTTCCCCTTCTTTCGCCATCTGAGCCTGTTGTACACAGGTGCTCAATTTCTTGGAAATTATTGCTCCCTAGTTGAAGCTTTTCTCAGAGATTTCCATTGTGTACGCCAAAGGCATCCATGCTTCTGCAAAATTGGAGTAGTCCTTTTATCCATATAGTCGGTAGATGAGAGCCATCAAGTAGATGTATGGCTCTCTCAATTTATCCATCCTATACTATCCATTGCTCCAGTTGGTAAACTTATTGTCCTCCTTCCACCATGAGGCCATCAACCAACTAGTGTCATGGAATTCATATAAAGTCACCACGAAGTCCGTGTTTAGTCACTCCTCTGGGTCTCTAAGATTGTAGTATTTATGGACTTCTGTTGGGAGGAAAAATCTAACACACCCACCATTCTCATCATTTATTAAACATATTTGTGTATCTGTATGGTCGATTAGGCACTTCAGAACCTCTATGCAAGGGAAATATGGGGTTTTGATGGCTACTATGTGCAAATAAGACCGTTGAATGTTTGGAAAAACCAGGTCATCTAGCACCCTTATGTTCGGGTCACTATGTGGGATATACTTTGGGTACTCCTATTGGTTGATTCTATTGAAAATGTCCCCCCACTATGGGAGCACTACTTTGGATCCGTTCCGTGCCTCTATATCACAGAAGACCGGAGGGTGGACAAAATATTTATTTGTTGAGGTTCTTATGACTGGTTCAACCTTGGGAGCGTATTCCAGCTGCCTTGCTGCACTGGGAGAATAACCTTCGTCTGTCTCAACTTCCTTTAGCTTTGGTGCTCTTGACGAACCTCTGGTGGTTGGATTTCTCAACGACATTTTACCTGCAGTTAGAACATAGTTTAGAGATTGTGCAAGAAAATAAGATGCATATATAAATCACAACCGCCAAATTTTGAAAAACTTGAACAAATACCTCTGCAGCTTGTTTAACCTAGTTTTGATAACCTGAGGATCAACACAGTCTTGAGACGCTCACTTTGCTCCTTCAGATGCTCTAGAATTCGAACTTGTGTGCATAATGAATTTGTTCAAAACTATTCTAGAGATTTAAACAAGGATGAACTTACCTTGTCGCATCAACCAGTCAATTCAGGTTATGAGTGTAATTTCATTAAATCTGCCACCATATCTTCAAATATGTTTAAAATTAAATTCATCGCAGGCTGACGGTGTGGGAGTGGGTTTTAACGTGGCCTAGTGGCGGTTTCAAATTGCGGTTGTTCAATTGACGCACGAGGTAGAAACAAATGTAGGTTGAAGCATTAAATGGTTTATTAAATGTCATAATCCAATCGTATCTTATGCCAAAAACATCCCATTGTTTTGCTAGTCCAGTTGGTGGGTCAGGGGTTGAGATTTTTCTTCAAACACTTTTTCTTTATATCTTCTTGAAAAATATTTGATCCCGATCAATGTTTCCGTACATAGATGACGTTGCAAATCTAACTAGGAGGCGTGACTAGGACCCAGGGAACCTTAATATGACTCCGGAAGAAACTAGGTTGTACGACCCCCTTACTTGATAAAGACACATGGCATTCGAGACCGCTGACTTCATTTTCTCGTGTTAATCAGAATTGAGACTTTCTTTAAGCTATACGTTCTAAAACCCAATCCTGTCTTGTTGATGTCAAAAAGTATCAAGGATCGATGATTGACGATAAAACTACCCAAGTGCTCTCGTATCGACTCTCTCGAAAAATTCCCGATTCCAGAAACGCATCGGAGATCGACGATCAAAGATATGTTTTTTGTAGAAAGAATGATTGTTTCAAACTTTCTAGATTTCCCTGACCTTGATAAAGCACATCGGTCATCAGCTATCAGTGATTTCTTTACGTTGTTTGTTAATGTCTATCCTTCCCGTATTTTTCCGATGCCGAAGGGGATCGACTATTTCTTGAAAATTCGTGCGAATAAATTGCGCAAACCAACTTCACCTTCTGCCAATTCCAAAGGGGATTGGCGCTTTATGACTTTTTTAACTGTGTGGTCCCTTTACTTTCTTGAATTTTTCTGATGCCGAACCTGAGTGCATTTGGTGCAGTGTTAGCTGTCGATTCTTAATTCGGGTGTCAATTTATTTTAGACATGAGGTTTCACAAGTTCAAACAAACCTGAATTGATGATAAGAGTCATGAAAAAAAAACAAATATAAACCATTTCCCAAAGTGAAATCGATTTAGATAATGAAGAAAACTAGTGGTACCCAAAAATTGATAAAATTTCATAAGGATTTTAAGGTGTGTTGAGTGCTCAACAGGTTGCAATGTTCAAAGAATTTATTCATAAGTTCTTTGAATTATACCTAGAGTATTGGACTGTGTTTAGTCTACTAAAGGATCACATATATTAATCATACTAATGTTGGATAGGTGTAGACATTGTCAGATTTCACTGAACTTGAAGAAGTGTATTTTTTGTTGGGCCATGTAGTTTGCAAAAAAGGATTACTAGTAGATCCATCCAAGATTGCAGTACTTATGTATTTAGAGCCACCTACACCAGTTAGACAACTAAAGGAAACTTTGGGTCATATAGGATATTACAGGAAATTTATCAAAGGATATGCATAGATCACAACATCGATGGAAAATTTGTTGAAGAAGGAAGCAAAATTTCAATGGAATGAGGACTGTCATAAGGGTTTGGACACCTTAAAGAAAAATAGTGACCACACCGATTCTAATATTTCCATATTGGAACAAGGAGCTCCATGTAAATGTAGATTCTTCGTCCATAGAATTGGGAGCATTACTATCCCAACCAGGGGAGGGAGACATAGATCACCCAATTACATTTTCCATTAGAAATATGTCCATAACTGAGAATAATTACACCACTACAGAACACAATTGATTGGAAATGGTATATGCGCTACAAAAGTTCAGACATTACTTATTGGGATCTCACTTTTGGATGTACACATACCATTCTACATTAAAATACTTAGTGAACAAGCCAGTGTTGGGGGGATAATGTGTAGATGACTACTATTGTTCTAGGAATATGATTTTTAGGTTGTAGTGAAACCAGGGAAGTTGAATGAAGGACCAAATAATCTATCTCATACAATATCAGGAGAAGATGCAGGAAATATAGATGAAAACTTCCCAGATGCACAACTATTTGCAGTTAATATGGTGGATGATTACTTCTTGGACATCGTGTAGTTTCTAAGTACATGTATGGCCCCATCATACATGACAGTTGCACAGAAGAAACAACTGGTATTAAAAGCAACATATTATCAGTTGATTCCAGATAATTTATACAAGTTGGGTGAAAATGGAATATTGAGACGATGTGTGTTGGAACATGAAAAATCGATGATACTCGAAGAAGCGCATGATGGGATTGCAGGAGGACATTATGCAGGGAGAGAAACTACAAAAAAAAAATATTTTGTGTGAATGGATTTGGTGGACCAAACTTCACAAGGATGATAAGGAATACTTTAATTCATGTGATGTATGTCAAAGAGTGGAAAAACCATCCAGGAGGGATGAAATGCCTTTGAATCAATAGGTTACGTTGTAAGAATTTGATAAATGGTCCATAGACTTTCTGAATATTACAATTGCAACATTAACCAAGGAGTTTCAAATTCATCATCAGAAGAGTACCTCGTATCATCCTTAGGCCAATGGGATAGTGTAAGATTTCAATAAAATCCTAGAGAATTCTTTAACCAATATCTGCAATGTAGGGAGAGATGATCAAGACTTAAGAGTTCCTGCAGTGTTATGGGCCTACAAGACAACAAGCAAAAAATTGATAGGAAAAACAAATTTCATGTTGGTATATGGGAAATAAGTAGTGATTCCTATGGAGTTTATTCTACCTAGATTGTGCATTGCAACAATCACTGACCTTTCAGACTCTCGCGTAGTAGAGGAAATATTGTCACAATTGGTACAAATTGAGGAAGATCGATTTATCGTAGGTTTCCATCAGTAAGTTCAGAAGGAAAGAGAGAAGGCATGGAATGATCGACACACTAAAAAAAAAAAAAATCAAGTGGGAGATTTGGTATTACTCTATGACAAGAAATTCATGCAGCATCCATGAAAGTTTAGAATGCACTAGTTAGGACCCTATGTGATTCAACATGTAATAGAGACAGGCATTGCGTAGTTGGAAACCCTGAATGGAGAAGCCCTTGGAGGAATGGTGAATGGAAGTCAGCTGGAAATCTATAGATACGACCGATAGTTTGCGCAATAATCTGGGCTACGCTAGAACACATGTATCATATATAGTAATTGTACTACAGTAGGAAAATAAAACACATAAAAACAAAGAAAAATTAGAAAAAGGAAGAGAAACAAATAAAAAGTAAATGTAGAGAAAGAAGGAGGTTATAAAGTACTAAGGCATAAGAACTTGCACATAAGTAATGGTTATCATGCATCAATATGGAACTACACCAATTTAGAAAATAATACATAGAGGAAAAAAGGTTGCGAAGAAAACAAATGAAAAAGCAAGAACAATTGTGCAGTTTGGTGACGACAAGACCATTAGAATCATTAAAGAACGAAAATGATGACGATAATATGGTAATGACAACTCATAAATATGTCATATAATCTTAAATGGTAAAAGCCATTGGAAATCACGACAGATTGACGGTACGAGGGAAAAATAACACAACGGATTCAATAATAAAGATGCATTTATTTAACCACTCATCAACCCCGTTGGCGGATTGGACAAGTTAGTTAAGGCATGAAGATACATGCACAGTTGGCAAGGAGGCACAAAAGTAGTCAGAGGTTGTTATGCATAAATCATTGTGACTAAGAGTTGCATGTAATAGAGAGCGCACCATAGCAAACCAGAGTGAACCCAAGTGACTCAGAGCTGAACTAAAACTACAACATAACAACCATAGAGCAAGGAAAGGAGCCTGTCACATAAAACAATGGCCCCGCAAAAATTTGGACCATCATCAATAGTGACATGAAGGGAATCAAAACGAACCATAGATGCACCAGAGGTTGAGGAAGTACCCAGAGCTTCATCTTTGGCATCACAATAAATATTCCACAGGGATTGTATTCCACCAAGGAAAGACGATGCACCTCATGTCAAAGTACCAGCCGATGCGAAATACCCACTAACAACAACACCGATCCCACCTGGTGTAAGTAATGAAGGAGACATTCTCGAAAAGGTGGCCTCCCTCAATTTTGTGGATCACGATATCATCTATGAAAAGAAGTTCCCCTAGCTAGCCAGGGAAAAGTATTTTTTCACTAGGAGTGTACCGGGCACATGAGCGATAATGTTGGAAGCATAGATGTGGGAAACATATCTTGAGAAATCGAGAATACTGAACCTATTGGAGGTCCCACACTTTCGACGCATTATGGAAATCAATGAATTCATTAAGTTACTACTTATCTCTGTCCATGGAGGGACATTATGGCTTGACCCACCAGTGTCAATTGACACTGCATTGATTGTGTGGATTATAGAGATACTGAAAGTGGGAGAGGATTGAACCATTTTGTTCAACAAGGTAGGGGAGAGAGCCCTATCAGAATAAATGAAGAAAAAATTCCACAATTTCAGGGGGAAAAGGGGATTGGATGTCGCGAACATCAATGATAGCAGTGTTCGGTTTGCAATACAGGTGTTGGCTTGCAAATTGTTGTGCAACTGTCGTAAGGATGAAGTATCTATTGCAGTGATTACAACCGAAAAAAATTGCTCATAAAGGGTCCAAATGAACTGGGCCACCTTCTTGGTAAACCAATTTTTGCAAGACTGTATCGAGGCTCAGGAGAAGGTTACAAAATTTCACTATGCATGGATTTTGATTTTGATTGTGCTGGTAGGATGGCAGGAACTAGGATACTACCAACGCATGTGAACAAACAATATAGGCAACATGGCCACGCGATATACCAACTTATGGATTACAATGAACAAAAGGAGGCAACGAGACAATAATGTCACATTTTTTGTATACTTTGAAAATATCAAGTATCTAATCGAACACACACCACGGATATGAGCCGAGAAAGTGGAAACCTACAAGGATATTGCGTGCTTCAAAGAAGGAATGCACCACATGTATGTGAAAGCTAGGAAGGACCCTGTGTGCATGTGGCTTCCAACCAACTATAGGTTGACAACAAAGGATGTATGCTTGAATGTGAATAGTTGGGAATATGGGTGGAAAATCCCAACAGAGAAAACGAGGCACCCTGAAGATGAATAGGAAGAAGATAAGAGTGATGAATAACTCACTAAGGGTCAGGGGAATGATCAAAATAATGGCGTAGGAGATGTGTCTAGGCCATCAACAATAGAGGCACAATAGACAGTGCCTGGGATAGGAAGGAAAATAAAAGATAAGGCGATGGAGCCAGTAGGAGGTGCACACAAGAAGGCCAAAGTGCACAAGGTACCCCCAGTTTATAATTTGATCAATGATGACATGGAACGAATCGACTACCAGGTATGGGATGCCACAGAGGAAGTAATTGAGGAAGCAACCAGGAAATAGGAAGAGAAACACTAGAAGTGCATGAGCATTTGGTAACACTACATCAGCTCTTGGAACAAGCCAATATAACAAAAGAGCACATGAAAAAGGGGGGATCGTCCACAATTTTGGTGGAGGGAGGAAATATTGCTCATCCAGTCTTAACCAAGCTAGAAGCTTGAGACCAAAAACTACAAATTGATATGGATGCCATTGAGTTCCCAACAACATAATTACATGAATAGGTGAAGGTGATAAACTATTTGAACATTGTGGTGTCACAACTATCGACACATATATTACAAAGCCTGCAAATGGGCATGTTGCATGAGATTGGGATCTGAGGAGAAGAAACACAAAATGAATTGACCAAAGTACATGATGAAAAGGCTCAATTGCAGAAATAGTATGAATTTTTTCTACAACAAAATAATGCAGTGGAAGGGAAAGTGGAAGAAGTTAAGAAGGAAAATAATGAGGCTGAGGAAAGGGTCAGAAAATCCCAAAAGAAAAAGGATGAAGATGAGAGTATGGAATAGAAAACACAAGTGGTCATCCAGAAGTTATACAAAGAAATGGAAGAGTTATTGCTATTAGTAGAAGCTACTATGGAAGAACAAGTATTGAATATTGGTGAAATCATTAAAGCATTTTGATCGAAGAATGAGGACCTACAATTGAGAAGTATGCCAAGAACACCACTAGAATTCATAGCAGGGAGAGAAAGGATGATGATGATAGAATTTACCAACATCAAGAAGATAGAAGAAGTGTGTGCATATTTGTGAAGAGAGAAAACAAATTTGGATAGACTTAGTGGAAGATCCAGAGATGAAGGCTATGGAGGACAAATTAAGAGAAGCACAAGAAAAGGCACAACAAACTTCAAATATAATCAACACACTTCCACCAGTTTAACGTATTCCAACAATTTTTTCATAGAGACAATGATACGTCGAAGTGGAACATATTAGGGATCAACATAAGATCCTTCAACAACACTTAGGACCATTGTGGGAAGAATCAATGAGGGTGATTGATGAAATGACCACTGCACGGGGAAAGGTGAAGCAAGAAACCCATGAAGGAGAATAAAACCTTACAACCTTGACTACGCAGGGGGGTGATGTAGGAGCATCTCTCCATGCCAGTCAGCCAGCTAGCCAGCCACATCAGTGCATGTATTCAAGGCTAAAGAGAGGTGCAACCCTCATCTTCAATTTTGAATTTGAATGTAATTAATGTTGTAGGCTGTTGAGCCATGGAGACGTACCTTTGTGCAGGAATTAGAGTAGGTAGGCCTTTAATGTTTGTAAGGCTGAGATCTAGATCCATATGGTGGACTAGACAACCCATTCAATGTAATTGAATAGGGTAGGTAGATTGGAGGGAAGTGCTCTAAGAGCCCCCTCATGTAAAATATCAATTGGGATCTCATTTTGGAGAGAGAGAGGGAGAGAGTTAGGATAATGAGAAGAGAGTCTACGAGTATAGAACATATAAGAAGGAGCTGAGACCTTGTTACAACCCGTGCTCAGGAACACCTTGTAAACATAGGCATTTTCCATTTTTAATACAAATAACAGTTTTTCCTGCACTCTTTTGTGTTGAATGAATGCCTGTGAGTGTTCTTCATATGCTGTGAATGTATGTTATGTTTATGCATTTGCAGGAGTTGTTTTGACTTCAAGATTGAGAGGTCTTTGAGGCTTCACACCAGGAGGGTGTGACAGAATGTTGTGGGTTCTGATAGTCGTGCACAGAGGTTGCATTTTTAAACTCTGCGGAGTTAGACAGAGGCATGCCAGGTGGGCATGAAAGTTGAAATAAAAAACTAGGAAGAAATACCTGTGAGGTTATTGAATACCTCAGGAGGCAAGGCTGTGTAGGGAGAACAAAGTTGCATACAAAAGGTCTAAGGAGTTCTGTGAAGCTCTGCCAGGAGGGCATTGAGTAGGTGTAAGAAGTGCACAGAAGAACTCTATTGTGAGTTCTATGTAACTCTACCAGGAGGGCATTGAGGTAGTGTGCAGACGGGCACAAGAAGAGAACTCTGTTGAGTTTTGTATTCTGGAAGAAGAGTCCAAGGAGAGGGATTTTAGTAGGGTTGTTGAAAAACTTGAAAGACTCAATAAGAGGTTGCTTGAGCAGAGGAGTGCCAGGATGGCATCCCAAATTCTCCAATTGAGGGAGAAAGGAAAAAGGACGAGTTTCCTTAGAGGTCGAAGCTACAGGAAAGATCAGGACATATAGCACCTTTGTGCGCATATGAAGTCTCTGTAGGAGATGTAGAAGTCGAGGAATCCCTTGAGGATTCGAAGGCTAAGTTCAGGAGGGCGAGTGTTTTTATACACACAGGCTACAAGAGGTTGTAGAGGCCAGAGAGATAGAAAAGCCTTTGGAAGGTCTGAGTTTAGGGGAAGCTCAGGAAGAAAAACGTCGTTGAGAATGCAGGCGAAACTCAAGGATCGTAGGGCTCACAGAGGGAAGACAAAGGTCGAGGCCTTTAGTCTTGAAGAAAATCTTCCAAAACATCAGAAGAAAGCGCCAAATCTCAGAAGGGAGCATAGCTGCCATTGGATGAGTCGACAGATTTTGGACCGTTGCTTTTTCACGTCCAGGAAGGAGTAAGAGGAGCGCACAAGAAGGGGATATTGTGAGTCATCGGATCTCTCTCAGATACCCATCAAACATTGGATCGGGTGAAGATGCGCAAATTTTAATCTCTGGAGTGCACGCAGAAGATCAGTGGAATGGACGGTGGAGATACTTCATCAAGAGGTGCATAAACCCCATTAGCCGTAGGATTGGCAGGAGTTGCACAGGGCTTAAACCCTTGTAAACAGAGTGAAAATCCCGAAAGGTGTTGGGATATCGAGGTGTCGGGGTTCAGGATATCGGAAATCCTGTGGACAAGAGATTGGGTAAATCCATAGTGAAAACCTCGATACAAATCAGAATTGTCCATCTGTTGGGACACATGGCAAGGATCGAGAACCATCGGCATATCAGAAGTTTAGAGACCAAGAGTCCAAGACCCTTTGAGTCTTGAAACAACGAAAGGATTTCAGTCGTTGATCTAAGGAAGGATGTGTGTCGCACGATCATCCAACTCGGAGATCCGGACACCGGGGTTTACATAGGTAAGTGTTTTTGACTTTGCATTTGGCGAAGTTTGAGGTTTGATTTGAACCATCCATCCATTTGGGACGTGTGTCAGAATTTCGAGAAGACGGGGTTCGGTGTTTCGCAAATCTTGAAGACAGGAAATACTTGCATTTCGGAAATGCGAAGTTCGAAATCCCGATGAGGAGGAAAGCTCCGTTATAGGGCCCAGCTGATGTCATCTCGTCATAACGGGAGATCGGGAATCGAAATTTCGAGAGTCCCATGGGAAAGAACCCAAAGGCATTTGTTTTCCCAAATATGTGAAGTAATGAGGACCGTCCATCTTTGAGGATGCGTGGCAACAATATCGACTTTCAGGGAAAGTCCCAAAAAAGGAAGTCATATCAGGAAATCGGAATTCGAGAGATTGGGGAAATCGAAGACAAATGCATTTCGGCATTTGAAATCGCGAAGTCCCGAGGGAGATCCGAAGCCGTTGGTTTAGTAGATGATCATAGTCATTGATCATGTCTAAGTCAAAAAGGGGTTCCTAGTTGACTTCATATCGAGATTCAGAGAATTGGGGATCCTGAGGACAAGAGGTCACATACACTTCGATATCAGAAACCTCAAAATCTTGATAGAAGATAGGACTGCGGTCATATAAGGGGATTTCGTATAGACCAGAAGTCTAGCCCAGGGAGCTAGCGGAAGTTGAAGCATCTCGGGATATCAGAGATCGGGGAATCAGGAAGGCAAGGGTTTGTGACATCGGGGATTGAGAAACCCCGAAACCCGATTTTCCATTTGTCTGTTGTGATCGAAACAATGATCGAGCATAAAGGCTGTAAGGAGCAAAAAAACCTGTGGTCAAATTTTAATAGAGATTCCAGTGGAGAATCGAAGGAGCCACTCTGACTCGAGGGTAAAATTTGAACATTCCTTAAGACCGGGAGGTCAGCGCAGAGGCCTTTGCCGAGGAAGAGGGTGCGTGCTGCGTCAGGTATGGCATTAGAGCCTGATTCTTGTCTGTATATTTCAGGCGAGGGAGGCATAAGAGATAAAGAGCACTCTGATACACTGCGTCAGGTTTGGTATCAGAGCGCGGATTCTTTCTGTATGTTGCAGAGACAAAAGGAGCAGGAAGAATACAGAGTGATGAAACTCTGTAAGGATTTGTTTTGCAGGTAGGCAACAGTCCATAGGTAGTCAGGAGGACTGTAGGAGAAGCTGAAACACTTGGGGTGCAGGAGTGAGCAACAAATTTTCCAGGAGGGCAGACAGAGACAGCAACATGGCTACTGAATGCCATAGGTATGCTGAAAGAAGAAACCTAGAGTTGATGAGCACAGCCAAAAGGGGGAAAGAACTTGCCGACATCAGGGCAAGAATGAAAGAGCTTTCTTTTCGGATGCATTAGAATACCAAGGCGAGATGGGTGTATGAATGGCCCATGAAGAAAGAGCGAAGATAAGTGTGATCGAGGTTGATGGCTAGAAGACAGTGTAGGATATTAGGAGGATGGTTGAGGCATGATGAAAAACTCAACGGAACAGAGGAGATGGTTGAATACATGAATGAGGCAGGAAAATTCTTGGGGAAGAGAATAAAATGGGATCAACTAAAGACCTCAAGAACTGCCAGGAGAGAAAAGAGGAAATTCCAAATTTCCAGATGAGAAAGGAGTTGATATTGGCCCGAATATCATGACATCGAGGATAGCCAAAGGAATTTCACATTACCGGTGAGCAATGAAATGAGAATTAAATTGCGGGATCTCAAGAAGCTGCCAAGAGAAATTGTAGAAGCATCTCATATATTGCCGAATTGGGCCCGAGATAAGCATTGAGACCTATATGAAAGTCATGATTTCAAGAGATGAGTTCAATTGACAGGAGTCTTTGATGAAAATGGGATCAGGTTGGTCCTCATAGATGCTGTCGAGGGAAACATCGAGCGAGATCCATATTGCTAGGTGGGTAGGGATGAGAAGATGAGAGACGGCCCGAGGGTATCATAAACTTAGAGGTGAGTTGGAATTAAATTTGGAGGAGATGACCCAGAAAAGGTGGGCTTCCGAATGGATTTAGATCAACATGTCACGGTGACAAAGGAGGAAGATGGAGAATCGGAAATGGATTTAGATCAACATATGCAGCTGACAAAGGAGGAAGATCAGAGAAATCTTCTAATGATTGGGGGAATTGACATATTCCTACCATTTGCCCAGGAGGAGGAAGAAATCTGTGTTGTAGATGAAATAATAGCAGAAGAAGGACAACTAGCTGAGACTGTCAAAGAATAATTGGAGCAGACTCTGGAATCTGCCCAAGCATACGAAGAAGAATATGAGCATTCTGAGGAATGGCTCAATATTTTCAGCCAGGAGACTGAAAAGACTGCAACCTGGGAGTTTGCAGAAGAAGAAGAAGAAGAGGTAGACAAATTTTTATTTGCTGATCTGTATGAGCAGATTGAAGCCCTGGAGAGAAGGGTAATAATGCAGAGCATGCATATCCAACAGGTGAAGTTGGAAGCTGAAGAAGAAGGCATGGGAGATCACAGTGATCTGCCCATGTGCCGAAAATTTTTGCAGCTGAGGAGACTGCATGAATGGAGCCAGACACTGGAGCAGCTGGACGAAGTTATAGGAGAGATCAGGGAGCTGATGATCCATTCAGTAGGAACTTCCAGCAAGGAGAAGCTGGGTAGAAAAGAAGCAGAAGTAGTAGCGTAGAAGCTCCAGCAGCAGTAGCAGGGAGATGGAGCAGATGAACAACTCCAGAGGATGATTTGGGATCCGGGAGGATTTCAACTACTGAGATGGGAAGCTCATGAGCAGGAGCTCATGACTTTGCAGTTGAGGAGTATGATGTAGGAGCATCTCTCCACACCATCCATCCATCCAGCCATCCACGTCAGTGCATGCATTCAAGGCTAAAGAGAGGCGCAACCCTCATCTTCAATTTTGAATTTGAATGTAATTAATGTTGTAGGTTGTTGAGCCATGGAGCCGTGCCTTTGTGCAGGCATTAGAGTAGGTAGGCATTTAATGTTTGTAAGGCTGAGATCTAGATCCATATGGTGGATTAGACAGCCCATTCAATGTAATTGAATCGGGTAGGTAGATTGGAGGGAAGCGCTCTAAGAGCCCCCTCATGTAAAAGATCAATTGGGATCTCATTTTGGAGAGAGAGAGGGAGAGAGTTAGGAGAATGAGAAGAGATTCTGTGAGTAGAGAGAAGAAGAGAAGGATCCGAGACCTTGTTGCATGCCGTGCTCAGGAAAACCTTGTAAACATAGGCATTTTCCATTTTTAATATAAATAACAGTTTTTCCTGCACTCTTTTGTGTTGAATGAATGCATGCGAGTGTTCTTCATATGCTGTGAATGTATGTTGTGTTTATGTATTTGCAGGAGTTATTTTGAATTCAAGATTGAGAGATATTTGAGGCTTCACACCAGGAGGGTGTGACAGAACGTTGTGGGTTTTGATAGCCGTACACAGAGGTTGCATTTCTGAACTCTGTGGAGTCAGATAAAGGCGTGCTAGGTGGGAACGGAAGTTGAAATCAACAACTCGAAAGAAAGACCTGTGAGGTTACTGAATACCTCAAGAGGCAAGGATGTGTAGGGAGAACACAGTTGCATACAGAAGCTCTGAGGAGTTCTGTGAAGCTCTGCCAGGAGGGCATTGAGCAGGTGTAAGAAGTGCACGAAAGAACTCTGCTGTGAGTTCTATGTAACTTTGCCAGGAGGGCATTGAGGTAGTGTGCAGAGGGGCACAAGAAGAGAACTCTGTTGAGTTCTATATTCTGGAAGAAGAGTCCAAGGAGAGGAATTTTAGTAGGGTTGTTGAACACCCTGAAAGACTCAGTAAGAGGTTGCTTGAGTAGAGGAGTGTCGGGAGGGCATCCCAAATTCTCCAATTGAGGGAGAAAGGAAAAAGGAAGAGTTTCCTTAGAGGTCGAAGCTACAGGAAAGCTCAGGATGGATAGCACCTTTGTGCACATGTGAAGTCTCTGTAGGAGACGCAGAAGTCGAGGAATCCCTTGAGTATTCGAAGGCTAATCTCAAGAGGGCGAGTGTTTTTACACACACAGGCTGCAAGAGGTTGTAGAGGCCAGAGAGAGAGAAAATCCTTTGGAAGGTCTGAGTTTAGGGGAAGCTCAGGAAGAACAACGTCGTTGAGAACACAGGCGAAACTCAAGGATCATAGGGCTTGCACAGGGAAGACAAAGGTCGAGGCCTTTAGTCTTGAAGAAAATCTTCCAAAACATCAGGAGAAAGTGCCAAAGCTTAGAAGGGAGCATAACTTTCATTGGATGAGCCGACAGATTCTAGACCGTTTCTTTTTCACGTCCAGGAAGGAGTAAGAGGAGTGCACAAGAAGGGGAGATCGTGAGTCATCGGATGTCTCTCAGATACCCGTCAAACATTGGATCGGGTGAAGACGCACAGAGTTTAATCTCTGCAGTGTGCGCAGAAGATCAGTGGAACGAACGGTGGAGATACTTCATCAAGAGGTGCGGAAACCCTGTCAGCCGTAGGATTGGCAGGAGTTGCATGGGGCTTAAACCTTCGTAAACAGAGTGAAAATCCTGAAAGGTGTTAGGATATCGAGGCGTCGGGGTTCGGGATATCGGAAATCCCGTGGACAAGAGATCGGGTAAATCCATAGTGAAAACCCTAATACAAATCAGAACTGTCCATCTGTTGGGACACGTGGCAGGGATCGAGAACCATCGGCATATCGGAAGTTTAGAGACCAAGAGTCCGAGACCCTTTGAGTCCCAAAACAGTGAAAGGATTTCAGTCGTTGATCTAAGGAAGGACGTGTGTCGCGCGATCATCCAACTCATAGATCCGGACACTGGGGTTTACATAGGTAAGTGTTTTTGACTTTGCATTTGGCGAAGTCCGAGGTTTGATTTGAACCGTCCATCCATTTGGGATGCGTGTCGGAATTTCGAGAAGACGGGGTTTTTTGTTTCGCAAATCTTGAAGATAGGAAACACTTGCATTTCGGAAACGCGAAGTTCAAAATCCCGATGAGGAGGAAAGCTCCATTATAGGGCCCAACTAACGTCATCTCATCATAACGGGAGATCGGGAATCAAAATTTCGAGAGTCCCATGGGAAAGAACCCAAAGGAATTTGTTTTCCCGAATCTGTGAAGTAATGAGGACCGTCCATCTTTGAGGACATGTGGCAACAATCTCGACTTTCGGTGAAAGTCTCGAAAAATGAAGTCATATCGGGAAATCAGAATTTGAGAGATCGGGGAAATCGAAGACAAATGCATTTCAGCATTTGAAATCGTGAAGTCCCGAGGGAGATCCGAAGCTGTTGGTTTAGTAGATGATCACAGCCGTTGATCATGTCTAAGTCAAAAAGGGGTTCCTAGTTGACATCATATCGGGATTCGTAGAATCGGGGATCCTGGGGACAAGAGGTCACATACACTTCGATATCAGAAACCTCGAAATCCCGATAGGAGATAGAACTACGCTCATATAAGGGGAGGTATTATAGACCAGAAGTCTAGCCCAGGGAGCTAGCAGAAGTTGAAGCATCTCGGGATATCGGAGATCGGGGAATCGGGAAGGCAAGGGTTTGCGACATTGGGGATTGAGAAACCCCAAAACCCGATTTTCCATTTGTCTGTTGTGATCGGAACACTGATCGGGCCTAAAGGTTGTAAGGAGTAGAAAATTCCTGTGGTCAAATTTTAATAGAGATTCCAGTGGAGAATCGAAGGAGCCACTCTGGCTCGAGGGTAAAATTTGAACGATCCTTAAGACTGGGAGGTCATCGCAGAGGCCTTTGCCGAGGCAGAGGGTGCGTGTTGCATCAGGGGGTCGAAGAGATTGTGGAAACAAAGAAGACAATAATAAATAAATTTGTGGCAACCAAGGAAGCCTCCAAGAAGTTCAGCCAAGAGAGGAGGAGCATGCAATAGGCCTAAGTGGCTTGGGAGGAGCCACAACTAAGTGTTGGGGGCTTGTTGGACAAGCAGTTTTGGGATACAATTTTGATAAAATTCTGAAGTATAGAAGATGTGTGAAAAAGAAGAAGGAAGACTAGGGAAAGTGTAGTATAGGCACATCCAGAAGTACAATGTGCAGTAAGAATAATAAAGCAGAGAATAAAGTAGGGGAAGAAAGTGGATGAAAAGGAAGGAGGACAACCTGACGTGGTAGTAATAGAAGCATGAGACAAATACGGAAGATCAACAATCAGAGTGTAAAAGAAACATGCAAGCATAAAAGCAGATGAAAGAATCCCGAACAACAAGTTAACTAGAGTAACCATGCATTGTAATAGGGTTTTTGGGATGAACAAAGTAGGGTTTTAATCCCTATAATTTAGGTATAAATATGTAATGGGTTTGGATAATAGGGGTTCGACAATTTGGGTTCTCTTTTCGGTTCTATTATATTATGTTGAATAAATGAATCTATGTCTTAATGGTAAGGAGATGATGCAGAGAGAGAGAGAGAGGCTTGCACTATAGAGTGGCTAGGTTAGGAGAAATAAAATATAACCAAGATGTTTCTTTGTAAGCACAGTGCGCATGCCTGAAGAAATTATCAAACACATAATGAAGAAGCCAACCATTATGGAGGTAGCCCAGAGTTGGGTGAACCATGTTAACTTCTGTGTTGAATGTCTTTTATGTGATTGTTCATGGATTCTATTTGGATGTATAATAGATTAGATTTTTCTTATGTATATTCATTGCACAATGATTGCAACTGTTACAATAATGGGCTTACATTGTAATCTAGAATATAATGGTAATATTAATCTGAACTCACTAAGTAGCTAATAAAGAACAAGGACATAATTACATGCACATAACCAATAAGTAAGAATGAATAGAATGGTCACCTCCCATTCCATCACTAATGTAGAAACCTCATTCTCGTAGTCCCAATAGATACCTCGAGTGAGACTTCATCTGTACATATAGGTCATACCGAAAGGGCTGATGTCTAGAGGGTTTTGTTGGTCAAAGATAACTCAAACCTAGGGTCTTAAAACTGCGTGCAATTCCAACATCTTCCTTGTGGGCTTACATCATTTCCATATCCAAGACCACTCTACCTACAATTTCCTCAACTTTCTTGCAGCCAAACAATATTGTTAGCACTCATTCACATTTTCAGTAGTTCATGAAATGATGTCATAATTGTAATTTACCAACAATTTAATCATTTCCAACCATTATTCAGATTAAAAATGGAATTCAACCATTAATCATATTATTTAGAATGAAGTCATCATTCACTGTACATGAATTATCATCATACTGAGATTTTCATAATGCAATCAAACTTTACAAATACATAAAACTAGTGTAACAATAATCATGGCCACATCTACATAATGCATCCTTGCATTGAATTTGGAATACCATTTTTTCATGTCACGTATTCTACCATGTGAGTTGGAAGGTATGGCCCACACTTCAATACATCATCCAAACTCTTCCCCAAAACCCATTCAATCATTTGTATACCTTGCTCTTCAACCCATACACAACACTAGGAACATTATCCCTTAGTGTTATTTAATGTAGTTGAAAAGGTTTCATTCCAACATTGGTTTTGTTAGCACTCCGTAAATCTGTTCGGTTGATAAATAGACGACGAAGGTAACTTTTTCAACCAACTTTGAGACCTGAAACTAGCCTTTATGATCTGGAGAGGGCTCTCTCAGAAATGGCACGGCCTCCACGCAGGATATGACTTTGAAAACAATGGCTAGATTTAACACCTATGATATAATGGGTTCTGGTTATATTGGCGCATGAAAGTAAGACTTGGGCTATGGGGTAGATCTGAGAAAAAGAAGGGACAAATGACTCAGTGACTAGACTCGAGAGGATAAGGCTAGGCGAGCAACAACCTTCAGTATAAAACTGTAATGTGTGGTGGGGGAAAATACATAAAGTAACTCAAAGCGTCGCTGCAGGCGAATTTGGAGTTAGATTTAGAAGAAAACATTTTGTCTAAGTGGCGTGAATAAGGGGCATTGTACAATGAATCCACAGGTTTGAAAATTCGTTCCTAAATAGATAGAAAAATATATGAAATAAATATAACAGGAAGCACATACGCAGAGAAAGAAATCACAATACATCCAACTGTTACAACTAGAATATTTTCGTCAAGTTACATGACCTTTGCATTAAATTCTAGTCAAAACTCAGATTACATACAATAGCTGTTGTCTACTAAATTTGCCAACCAACCTTGCTTACATAAAAAATATGAAATATATAAACGAGGGCGCTTCTTGGGCTACCCTGCCTCCTAACTGCTAACCCTAAACTAGGAAAAATGAGCAGTATGCGCCAAAGACTCTTTGCATGGTGCTTTCCAAAAATAGACAATAATCACATCTATTCACTCGAGATCGTTTGTAGGTTTTCCATGGAAATATGATTGTCAGTTAGTCTTAGTTATAGAGAGAGATGTGTCACTATATCCCTTTGATCAAGTGTCCCAACGAACAAGTGTCTGTCAGGAGCTTGTTGTCTGCTATAACAACTCTGATTTCTGTTACGCACTCATTTGTTGGAGGAAACATGTCCTTCAAAACTGCCAATATTTATCTTATGATTTTTCGGATGTAGAAATGAACACCTGCTAAAATTGCTTTTCCTGCACGTTGGCGAGAGCCATGCAGACATCTTACTCGATTGCTTGGCCTTCTATGGGATGCTCCGTATGCCTTTATTCTGCCAGTCTTTGTGCTTCTCATAGATTTACAATGGTGTCCAACGCCTCTTTGAGATGGCTTTTCAACCATGCCACGTTCCCTTCGCGACCTTGCGCTGCTAACGGTTTCGTAGTCTTTGTTGCTAGTTGCTGCCTCAATTCCATGTTTTCCTGATAGAGTTCAGCGATAGCCAACTTTGATTGCTTCATTTGCTGAGATGGCTCTTGAACATTCACTCCTGTGATATATGGTCTCCTTGTTTTGCTCCTATTTTTGTGGCTCGATCCTCCAGCAAGTTCTAGCCAGATGGCGCGCATGAGTAGTTCTTCAACTACTGATCTGGCCCGTGGCTCTTCTAACACTCGCGCTTCCATGATCTCCTTATTCTTCCTTGGCCTGGCCCTTCTCCGAGGAATTTTATGTTGGGGAGAGGGGGATCCTACTGCCTTCCCTTCCTATTTGAATCCCTCTACTTAAGATTCTACATGGGTTGATCTAGTCTTCTCTGTAGGTAAAAGAATAGCTCCTTTCACGTTTTTGGGGATGCCCATCGCAGGTGAGAATGACTCCCAGTCTTTTTGGGGATCGAACCTTATAGTTTTGCTAGTCTGCATGCCTTTCCTTGCACTCTAAGAGGTCTCCATGGCGTGATAATGTGTATTCTGCACGTAGTATATCCAGTAAATGCACAGGGGGAAAGCTTTGAACAAATTGGACTGGCAAGGGAAATTACAAACAGAGTTCAGGCTTGGTTCTGCGATTGGAGAGGGTGCCAAACATCTGAGATTTATAATGAGTTCGACAAGAGAGGAAATCATGATGAAGGACAATGAATTCATGGCGATGAGATGTTCCAAGTCAAGTTGCAGGTTTTCCATGGAAAATCCTCGCGTGTAGGATACAGGTGATAAGGTTTGTTGGGCATGCATGATACGAACGCCGTGAATTTTTATTCCCTCGACCTTCATGATGGAATGATAATAACTGTTGTACTTGCTGATGTGATTTCCATTAACCACTTGACTTGACCTAGGAATGTAGAGACTGGTTTCTCAATGAGACTTGACTCTCTTGGAAAAGACATACCCGTACCTATCGATGCAGCTTCTAAGACTTCAGTATAAACATAGGGCCTTCACTTCGGGCTTCAATTTTCTGCTCACCTATTGACTTGACGCAAAAATAAAATGACTATTTACAAGGACAAATGACTTAAACAAACTTTCTTTCGTTAAATAATGCTTGAGGAACTTGCCTTTTACAGGCCCCCAACCAAGGCATTCTCCATCTAATCCTTCTAGGAAATAAGCATTGTCTCTGCAGTATGCACTGATTCTGAAAGGACTTGTCCAAAGGTGGTCAAACTTTCTGTCCTTCCCTTTACCTTCATTTCTTGTGTCCCATCTCAACACCAAATCCTCGAATTGAAAATATTCCTGCTTCGAACGCTTGTCGAAAGCCTTCTTTATCTTCTCCTGATGGAGATGTGATTGATCATACACCCACTCTCTCGCCTGTTGCGTGTGAATTAGCTGATTAATCCTACTTTATGCAGAATTTGGCTCAACCTCCTGTTCTTGCAATAGCTTCCTGACGGGCAGTCCTAGTGAAGTAAGGAAAATTGCATCCTCGCCGTAAACGATCTGGAAAGGCAATGTTGATATAGACTTCTTGGTGGTAAGATGATTTGCCCACAGTA
Organism: Picea sitchensis; assembly: GCA_010110895.2. NCBI lineage: Eukaryota > Viridiplantae > Streptophyta > Pinopsida > Pinales > Pinaceae > Picea > Picea sitchensis. The sequence continues at coordinate 74,433 of SNQJ01S0006683.1, read as the reverse complement.
GGTAGATAAGATTTTTATGCCAGAATCTCTTGTTTTCTTGCAGGAGTCTTTTGATGATCTTGGTTAGGATCTTATTCGAGGATTCTGCTAACCCGTTTCCTTGCATATAGTAAGCCGTAGAATTCCCTAGGGTTATGTTATAATCCTGGAAAAATTTCTCCATCCTCTTAGACTTGAATGCAGTTGAATTATCTATAATGATGTTAATGGGACACCTAAACCTCGACAGGATGTTCGTCTCTAGGAATTGGATGATGACTGTGTTGGTATCTTGTATCATGGGGATTTCCTCTATTCATTTCTTGAAATAGTCGGTGGCCATGAGTATCCATTTGTGATGCATAGAGGATCGCAGATTTATCTCTCCTATGAAATCTAGACCCCACTGTATGAAAGGTTCTTTGACTAAGATTGTCTTTGGTGGCAGGGGCTGCAACTTTCTTCTTCCATTGAAAATCTGACATTCGTGGCAGCTAGAGACCTCCTTATATACGTCAGCAAAAATTGTAGGCCAGTAATAACCCACCCTTAAGATTTTTTTCTTGGTGGTCTTCCAATAGTGGTGTCCTCTATAATCGCTTTTGTGAAATTCTTGTATGGCTCGCTTCACGTTGTCTTCCAGCAAAAAACTTAGCAATATTCCCCTGGGGTCTTTCTAGTACAGTGAGTTGTCCAGGATGCAGAACTTAACTGCTTTAAGCTTGAGAAATCTGGCCTTAGTCTTACTCATGCCCGACGGGGCCTAGAGATTCTCCAGCACATAGATGATGTCTGTGTAACATGGCGAATCAATGAACTGTTGAAGTGCTTGCACAATTTTTTCTTCTTTGGGGTATTCCGACAAATCAGTGATGAAATTCATTCCTACAATGTCGCAATTTGACTGTTCCATTAACTTTGCGAGACCCTGACCTTTGATCAGATTTGTAGGATTTATTTCAAGATTGTATTCTAACATGGACGCTATCCACTTGCCTCTCCTTCCTTCCAAGTTTGGTTGAGTCGGGATATCTTTTACTGAACTGCTGGGTACACACACGATGCCATGGGAGTGCAATATGTATGTCCTGAATTATTTCAAGGCTATCACTAAGGCATACACCTATTTTTTGATAATTTCATACCTTAGTGGAGCGTCGTGCAACATTCGTCAGAAATAAGCTATGGTTTTTTCGAAATCCTGTTCGTATTTCTGTAGCATCACACCAACAATAGTGTGTTCTAAGGCGAATGAAAACATGAGGAAATCTTTCATAAAATCCGGGTTGGCTAGTAAAGGAGCTTTAGTCAGTGCCACTTTGATATATTCAAAAGACTTCTTGGCCTCTAGGTTCCACTTTCTCTCGTTTCCCTTCTTGAGCATGCAAGTAATATGTTTTATGATTTTCGCCAGGTTTGGGATGAATATCCTCAAGAAGTTTACCTTTCCTAGGAAGGATTGCACCTCCTTTTTACTACGTAGGGTGATGATCTTCAAGATACCTTCAACTTTGTTGGGGTCTATCTTAATTCCTTCCTTGGAAATGATGTACCCCAACAACTTTACGTCTTCTACCGCGAAGTGAGACTTCTTTGGATTCAGTGATATGCCAAATTTTCTGCACTTCTGGAAAACTCTCTTTAGGTGCTCGAGATGTTGTTTGTCGGAGGTACAGTACACAATGATGTCGTCCAGATAAATCATGATGAAATTTTCCTTTTCATTAGCAAACAAAAATTCCATGGCCTTCTGAAAAGTGGCTCCAACATTGATTATGCCGAACGACATCTTGACGTACATGAAAATTCTCCATGGAGTTGTGAAATTTGTTTTCTCTCTGTCGTCCTGGTGGACCATGATCTGATTATATCTTGAGAACCCATCCAACATAGACATATTGTAGGACCCCACCACTTTTTGTAGGATGTAGTCCATTTTAGGAAGGGGGTAGTGGTCCTTGAGAGACACTTTATTTAAATTTCAGAAGTCTACACACAGTCGTATCTCACCACTTTTCTTTCTTATAGGTACCATATTAGCTACCCATTTTGAGAACCTCAAAGAAAAAATAATTTTAGTGTCAAAAAACTTCTATACCTCTTTCTCGATCAATGACAACAATAGGGGATTTATCTGTCTCAGCTTCTGTTTGAAAGGTTTTTGATCTTACTTGAGAGGGATAACATGTTGGATCACTTTCGTGTCATACACTTTCAGGTCATCGTAGCTCCATGCGAAGACGCACGAGAAATATTTCATGAGCTTTATGTAGTCCTGCTTGAACTCTGGACTGGGTGTCATGGATAATTTTATCATCTTTGGGTTCTCCTCGGTCTCGATGTTGCAGTCTTCCACGTCTTCTTCGTTTGTAGTGATCTTGGGGTTCTTAGCTACATCATTTTCGTCAAACAACTTTTCCAGCGACACCAACCCCTTTGGAATAATATTATTTTTCAATTGTATTATGTCTCTTCCTGCGATCTAGTTTTGGAAAGGGTCTTCGTTACTGTGCATATCTGCTCTCTCATCTTCGTCGCCACAACATTCCTCGTTAATGTTTGTATTATTGAAATCGTCGCTCATAAGGAGGAATCTTTCCACCCATTTTTCATCATCAAACACTTGTCGATGTTTGATATTATCAGGCATTGTTGGCCTGTGCTTGACCTCGATTTCATAATTTTTGTTTGGGAAGATGGAGATTTTTAAAAACTGAGGCCAAGGTGGCCAATGCATCGATAATCTGATTTTACTATCTGGGGATAGTAGATAGGTCATACTATGAGAATCCTTCGAGGAGGTCCAAAGCCAAATTCCTGTACGCTCTTAGCCTGGGGTGTTTGGTATGATATACACCGTTTACCTGATTTATGATCAACTCAGAATCTACGTGCACTGCTATCCTCTGCGTGCCCAATTATTTCAGAACTTGTAATCCCAAGATTAGTGCTTCATACTCGGCCATGTTGTTAGTGCATTCAAACACGAGCTTGTATGAGAACAAATTTGTGGTTACTTCAGGGGGGCTCACCCATATGCCAGCCCCAACTCCTTCTCTGCTGACTGCACCATCAAAACTCATGTTCCACACCCTGTTTTCTGCATGATCTTTTGGGTTGGCGCATTCTGTTGTTTCCCACGCGGTCTTCTTGCCAGCGGTTATGATGGCGGTCGATTCTTCTTCCTTGAAACTCAAGTCATTGTAGAATATAGAAGAACCCACCTCAGTATCGACGACGTATATGGGATGATTGTGTGGCTGCGTCTTGCTACTTATCATGTATTTCAGTAGCACTTCTCTGTACAACCTTCTTTCATGGCCAAAAATAGGGATAGTGGCGTACGACATATCCATCTGCAATGTGCCCTTCAACTTCGTAGCCCATGACCTCGAGAGTAGGGTGCCGAATTTTGGGGGTATGTCTGCAACGACCACATCCATGACCATGTTATTAGTGGGGATTTGTGCCAACGAAACAACTAGGTCTTTGATAAGGCCTAAACACTTGACTTTCCTCGAATCAAAGGAGAAAAGGTATTTGTATGGACTGGTGACATCCAAACCTAGTTCATCCATGATCACGTTCGGCATGAGGTTGTGCGATGCGCCATAATCCAGCATGGAGTTATGTAGGTTCATGTCATGGATCTTCAGACTGACATAGAAAGGAGGGACATTTTCGGTATTTCTTGTCTCTTCAATGCGCAGACCAAAAAGGATGGCGGGTTGATCATCTTGAATATTCAGAGTATCGGGGGTCCCCCCATTTTCAACATTTTAATGATTTTTTCCCGATACTCACCCTTTCTAATAAGTTCATTGAAAAGGATAAAGATTTTTATTTTGGCCATATTGTGTTCAAAATTGAAAGGGGGACAATTTCTCTCTACCTTTTTTTCACTCGCCTCCCATCCTATCTCCTGATATTTATTGGGGACCTCCTCCTTCAACATAGCTTTCTCTGTCGCGTCCTTGCCCGTGCTGTCTGAACTTGGTCGGCTTGTTGAAGGGGTGTCCACTAGAGGCTTCCTTATGGGGTTCGTTTGTTGCGACTCTATAGAAACATCTTTTCTCTAGAGGTTGTACTTCTTCTGGAGCTGCATGATGGTGTTTTGATAACCTTTCCTAAACTTTTTCGTCTCCCAAGACAACGCATGATCTGTTTTGAGTATCATATCATCATTCACTCTTGGTACGAGGTCTTCATTTCTGCTCATATACCAATCATGCTCGCTCTTTGTCAAGAACACGCGTGGGTTTTGGTCATTGCATCAATGCAACTGGTCGTCTAATGTCTGGTCGAAATCCTCATCCGCGTAGTTGTTCTGGAAAGGAGGTGTCCTTTGGTAGTCACCTTGATCCATTTTCTCTTTTTGTTCTCTCTATATGATCTGAGGGATTTGACCCCTTCTGAGGTTTTGATTCCTGGGAGGTGGGTCGTTCTGTTCTCGGGAAACAAGTCTATTTCCCATGGACATTCTCTCCATCAACTTCTCCATGGTCTTCATCATCATGTCGAATTTATCACCCGAGAACCATGATGTCAATGGCTGGGCATCTACATGGGGTCTCTTGTCGTGTCAGTTGAACATTGGTTTTATTTTTCCCACCGCCATCATGTTTACTTCAACAACATTACTCATTATAGCATCTAGATTCACCGATCTTATTTCTCTTGACAACAGGGAAAAATAATTTTCAAAGGAATCAACGTACCACAACTACGCAACATCAGGGGGCGGCTTGACTTTTGTAGGGATTGAGTTGTACACTTTCAAAAAATGGGCTGAAAATTCCTACACCATCTCTTCCGGTGCTTTCTTCATGTTATTGTATTGTGTCAACAACTGTAAATGGTTTTTCTTGTCCCCCGATTTAGCTAGGAATGACATCTCGAATGTGGCGAAGTCCCGAATGCTTGCGGGCGGGAGAGATTTGAACCATTTTCTTACATCTCCCGAAAGGTTTTGTGCAAACAACCTAATTTTTTCATCTGCGTAGTCCACCTCCTCCAGGTCGATGAAATCATTAAACCAATCTAGGTGCCTCTGAGCGAAAACATTTCCCTGAGTGTCGTAGAGCCTGATCCTCTTGCTATAGTTTTGAGGAAATTCATGCAATTGGGCAGGCATGATGAGGGGAGTGAATCTAGAAGACATATCCCTAGGAGGATTCATATTCTAAGGGATATTACTTGATACTAGAGATTGGAATTTTTTCGGGTCGAAAATAGTCTCATCCAAACTGGTTTTTGACTTCGACCTGAACAGAGTTTGCTCGAAGAATGCGTCAAACTCAAGGTCATCAATGCTCTACACACCATCTTTGGGCAAGGACAAGCCTCTGTCTAGGTAGTAGAACGGGTCTGACGCTTGCTCTCTAGCCTTGTGCAGAATCTTCTCGGGGTCGTACATAGGCTCCGAAGGGTTTGGGTTAGGATTCGCTCTGGTCTAAATCATCTTTGGAGCCAGGTTTCTTGAACTGTGCTACTTGGAGCTACTGGTTTGTTTGGACTGGAGTTGCCAGGGTAAGAGTTTTCAGCCGATATGGATGTTTGTCCCTTTGTTAGCCTCATGGGTTAAATTGCAACATATGTCATTCTCCTAGGGAAAATCTGTTCAATTTCATCCCCGACAATGACGCCAGAATGTTAGCACTTCGTAAATCTGTTTGGCTGATAAACAAATGACTAAGGTAACTTTTTCAACCAACTTTGAGACCCAAAACTAGCCTTTTGGATCTGGAGAGGGCTCTCTCGAAAATCGTGCGACCTCCGCGCAGGATATTACTTTGAAAACAATGGCTAGATTTAACACCTATGATATAATGGGTTCTGGTTATATTGGCGCGGGAAATTAAGACTTTGGATATGGGGTCGATCTGAGGAAAAGACAGGACAAATGACTCAGTGATTGGAATCGAGAGGATAAGGCTAGGTGAGAAACAACCTTTAGTGTAAAACCGTAATGTGTGGCGGGAGAAAATACAGGACGTAACTCGGAGTGTCGTTGCGAGCGAATTTGGAGTTAGCTTTAGAAGAAAATATTTTTTCTAAGTGGCGCGAACAAGGGGCACTATACAGCGAATCCACAGGTTTGAAAATTCATTCTGAAATAGACAGAAAAAGATATGAAATAAAGATAATAGGAATCACATACGTAGAGAAAGAAAGGACAATACATCTATCTCTTACAACTAGAATCTTTTCATCAAGTTACAGGACCTTTGCATTAAATTCCGGTCAAAACTCAGATTACATACAATAGTTGTTGTCTACTAAATTTTACAACCAACCTCTCTTACATTGAAAAGACGAAATATATAAACAAGGGTGTCGCTTAGGCTACCCTGCCTCCTAACTGCTAACCCTAAACTAGGAAAAATGAGAAGCATGCGTCAGAGACTCTTCGCATGGTGCTTTCCAAAAATAGACAATAATCACATCTCTTCACTCAAGATCGTTTGCAGGTTTTCCACGGGAATATGATTGTCGATTAGGATTAGATACGGAGAAAGATGTGTCACTTTATCCCATTGATCAGGTGTCCCAGTGAACAAGTGTCTGTCAGGAGCTTGATGTCTTCTATAATGACTCTGATTTATGTTACACGCTCATTTGCTGGAGGAGAGTGTGTAGCAAGAGACTGTTTGATTGTCACAGATGTTATAAAAAAAGTATAGTGCTTTGGGGAAACATGTCCTTCAAAACTGCCAAGATTTGTCTTATGATTTTTCGGATGTAGAAACGAACACCTGCTAAATTTGATTTTCCTGCAGATTGGCGAGAGCCATGCGGGCTTGTTTCTAGGCCACTTCGCCTTCTTTGGGATGCTCCATATGCCTTTCTTCCACTAGTATTTGTGTTTCTCGCAGCTGTACAATGGTGTCATGCACCTCTCTGAGCTGCCTTACACGCTCATTTGCTGAAGGAGAGTGCATAGCAAGCGGATGTTTGATTGTCATAGATGTTATAAAAAAAGTATAGTGCTTTGGGGAAACATGTCCTTCAAAACTGCCAAGATTTGTCTTATGATTTTTCGAATGTAGAAACAAACACTTGCTAAACTTGATTTTCCTGCACATTGGCGAGAGCCATGCGGGCTTATTTCTCGGCCACTTCACCTTCTTTGGGATGATCCATATGCCTTTCTTCTGCCAGTCTTTGTGCTTCTCGCAATTGTACAATGATGCCATGCGCCTCTCTGAGTTGCCTTTTCAACCATGCCATGTTCCCTTCGCAACCTTGCACTACTAACGCTTCCGTAGTCTTTGCCGTTAGTTGTTGCCTAAAATCCATGTTTTCCTGATAGAGTTCAGCGATAACCATATTTTCCTGCTTCAGTTTCTGAGATGGCTCTTGATCATTCGCTCTTGTGATATCTTCTCTTCTTGTTCTACTCATGTTTTTGCGGCTCGATCCTCCAATAGGTTCTAGCCAGATGGCACACATCAGTAGTTCTTCAGCTACCGATCTATCTCGTGGCTCTTCTAACACTCGCGCTTCCATGGTATCCTTGTTCTTCCTTGGCCTACCCCTTCTCCGAGGCATTTGATGTTGGGAAGAGGGGGATCCTACTTTCTTCCCTTTGTGTTTGAATCCCTCTGCTTCATATTCTGCGCGGTTTGATCTAGTCTTCTCTATATATAAAAGAATATCTCCTTTCAGATCCTTGGGGATGTCCTCCGTAGGTGAGAATGACTCCCAGTATTTTTGGGGCTTGGACCTTGCAGTTTTGTTGCTCCTCATGCCTTTCCTTGCACTCTGAGAGGTCTCCATGGTGCAACAAATGTTTATTCGACACACAATATATCCAACAAATGAACAGGGGAAAAACTTTGAACAAACTGGACTGGCAAGGGAAATTGCAAACAAAGTTCGGGCATCGTTCTGTGCCTGGAGAGGGTGCCGAACGTTCGAGATTTATAATGAGTTCGATAAGAGAGGAAATCATGTTGAAGGACAGTGAATTCATGGTGATGAGATGTTCCAAATCAATTTGCAGGGTTTCCGTGGAAAATCCCCGCATATAGGATACAGGTGATAAGGTTTGCTGGGCACGCATGATAAAAACACCGTGATTTTTTATTCCCTTGGCCTTCATGATGGACTGATAATAACTACTGTACTTGCTGACGTGATTTCCATTAACCACTTGACTCGACCTAGGAACGTAGAGACTGGTTTTTCAACGAGACTCGACTCTCTTGTAAAAGACATAACCGTACCACTTATACAAGTTTCGACTCTGACATCCCTTCCCATTTTCAAGGGCCAACCGACCACTTGCTTAATTCGACCTCACGGTGCTACATTCTTGACTTCACATGTTTGGACGCATGGGTCACAACGTGACTTAAAACCGACTCTTAGCGATGCTAATAGGTTATATAGCATAAAACCATTATACACTTGGATGGCACTATAGCCTTTCCATATCCAATCTCATCATGGTATTGCACATGACCATATCTAATGGCATTCATTGCTACAATAGGAGTAATCTCTCATGACTTAACTTGGTTATGATCTCATAACCAACATAACACAATATGAAATTAAATTTTAGATAATTGCATTCAAGCAACAAATAATATTTTCATACTCTAGGCCTTTTGCATTTAAAACAATTCAAATATTAAGGTTCGATTGAGATAATTCTTACCTCAATTCCCTTCAACATTTATACATCATAACAACCCCGAATGCATACCTGCATGGATGTCATCAATTTACTTGATGCTACTTGATCAATTGGTACTTTGTAGAATATCATAGACTCCCTTCACCAACCTCTTGATCATCATTTCCACCATCCTCATTTGTCTTCATATGGATGGATACCATAAGAAACAATATCATCATGCTATAATCATTTTTTCTCGATACATAATCTATCATTAGTTTTATTTAAATACCATAGCATCATTATTTCACACACACATATATATATATATATATGCCAACAAAATGTACATTCATTTCCACGTGCACAAACACACATCAATATGCACCAAGAATTTGGTCTTTCATGCCTATTTTATGCACATGCATTCTATTTTTATTGTGTTCATCATCCATCAATTCTATCATGCAATCCAACGCATATCTATTCCAGATTTAATTAATTAATTATTTTTGTTGTTGTATATGGTTGTCCTTGAATTTATGTAGAACCTCGCTACCTTGTGCACTGCTATTTTGCTCAATTGTGCACCACTAGCCCCTATTATGAACCTTCTATCCAAGCCCCACTTGACCATTCTACATTTCCAACCACTAGATCCACTAGTGTTGTCATCTTACAACTGCTTTCTTTATGCAGAGAAAACATGTCCCAACATCTTTTGGATATAATTCTCAATATTCATAGTATTGTAACATGCACTACTCTAGTTGAACATTAGAATTGCAATCTAATTAGCCACTCCCCATTTCCTTAACCAAACTAGTCTTGAAATACTGTTACCATTGATTGACATTTCAACATTATGAAACATTCTTTTATGTCATCTTTCTAATACTCTTTTCCATCTATGGATTTTCTCAATTTTAAATATCTCTCTTCACTTCATTGAGTGATTCACTGTGAAGCACTACTTGGACATTCAAGACTACTCTTCTCTAAATGGAAATGCTACACCCTCCATTTGCACTTATACCCTACTTTTGATGCACACTTTGATAATATACACCAGTTTCTTTCTTTGGGTACTTTTTTTTGACAAAAGTTGCTAGATCATATCTAAAAATATATTCATCCTACACTCTTATACTTGTTCATAGAGATGATTCATCCACTCCATGATTCACACCTTATCTCATTGTTACCATATGTTTCTCCTATAGACAGATGAATTTTCCCTTGGATTACTAGACCCCTATACCAAGACAAAAATAGTACAAGTGGACACTAACATCCCTTTAAAATTATCTTAACCAATCATAATGAGAAGGAGAGGAAGGATATGATGACCCTGTTTCGACATTTGTCCTTGCTGCTTCCAATCCTAGGGATTGATCTCCAAGCTCCCTGGCGTAAATTGAGATCAAACTTGGGGATTGGAAGCAATGAGGAAAAACGTTGAAATAGGTTCATCATATCCTTTCTCTCCTCATTCTTATTGGTTAATATAAGTTTAAAGGGATGATAGTGTCCACTTGTATTGTTTCTATCTTGGTATAAGGGTCTAGTAATCCAAGGGAAGTTTCATCTGTCCGCAGGAGAAACATTCTGTAACAGAAATTGGAGACTCCATTAGGGAAGAAGAGGAAGATTTTAGGTATCAAACCTTTGATCCTAGGTAAATAATTCATCTTTTTTATTTCAAGATTCGTTCAAAGGGCTGGATGAGGATATCTTGGATAGACTACTACTGCATCAATTATGGTCTGTAAGTATCTCTTTTTGGCTTTCCAATTAATATATACTTGTCTTATTTCCTTCAAGTTTATGTCTTGTTACATTTGCTTGTATATTGTTTATCTAATATTTATATATACACTTTTCTTATATAATCTTGTAGATTAGGAGGAATATTTCCTTTGCTATTCTTTACAGGATTTCAGTTGTGTTGAGGAGCTTGGAGATCAAGCACCGGGATTGCAGAAATGAGGACGAACATCACAATCAGGTATGCCATATTGTTCTTCTCTCTTGCTTGATTGGATTAGTTATATCTATAGGGAAAGTAGTAACCACTTGTTCTCTTCTGTATTTGGACCAAATATAGGAGTCTTAGTCCAAATGGGAGCTTAGCCTATCTGCAGGGCAAGATTTCTCACAACACTCATGACATCCCCTTTTTCTTCTCTTAAAATAAGCTTTGTAGCCCTTACTATATCTCCACCTTCAAGGCTATGGATTCCTCTTTAACTCCTTGTTCATGCAATAACACTTTTCACCTAATTGCTTCATGCTTTATGTGATAAGATCTATTGTTTTTCCTTTGCAAAACATTCATATTCTATAACACCTAAATACTAATATTCCTCCACTCTTGCTTAGATATTTTCCAACCTTTCATCACTTGCTCTACAACCTTGCACTCCCCTTTACAACACTTGGATACTTTATCCAACTGTACAACATTGACCTGCTTCCTATCGAAAGGACCTTGGGATTAATCTTTAACATACCCAGAAAATACTCAATTTTGGAACCTTATCCCCTTTCTATGAATCATTCACACAACACTCTTTGCTAGAGTGATCTTGTTATTAACAATGCCCTATTAATAAGCTCACCCCGTTCTATTTTGTTAAGATATTACACTTCAAATTTTCCTCTATACTTATGCATAGGCACTATCATGAGTTTCAATACTCTTCATTATCCAACAATCACCTCTGGCAATCAACTCTATTAGCTGGGAATGTTTCTCCAAATTTTGATATTATTTGGAAAAATTCTTACATTGAGTAATTACATGGTTCATGGAGTCCAATTCCCACTTCCTCTTGCAAGTTTATGGAGAAAATCTATGATCCCCTTGATAAATTAGGATTTCTATCATGTTGTCTTCGATATTACCTTTCCAATGGATATACTCATTCTTTAATATGATTTACGAGGGAAACGTTACAGCTTCATGGAATTCCCATTCTACTAAATGGTATCCTTCAAGTTCACCATAAACCTTTATTCTAATTCCTTGAGAATCCTCTAACTCAAAATTAAATTTTGAGTGGATATCTGGATTCTCTTATTTAATATCTTTCCAATGACTACTTTCTTGCTCAATTCTGAGCACTAATAAAATTTTTATAGGGAATTGAATATTGCCAATTAAACTCTTTTGTACATCTTTCTCCTTGGTGTAAATAATCTCAAACACCACCCTTTTCCACTCACATAGGTACATCTATCAGGAACCAATAAAATATTTCTAAAAGGAAAATATAATAATACCAACACAAAATTCATAGTAACCCTCAGATTGTCAAATTGATGCTCCAGTCAAAATTTGTAGCAATATGGAATTGCCCCTTGGAACTTTAACCTAACTTACAATTTTTGGCCCTGTTCATGCAACCCAACACCAATTACTTTGGTATTTTGACAGAATCTCAATTGGGTATGTCCATGACTATCTTCTGAACAATTGGTCATAATTATGCCCTTAACTGGGCTCTGAATTAATAGTTACATGTAGAAGTTTTGATTGTTTTACATTTTTATCCATGTATGTTACCCGTGTCTTCTTTCTCTTTCTACGCATTTTTACTTACCCAAATTCCAAATATGTCTCCATGGTGGTATTCTATGGTTCATAATGTTTCCATAGAATAATCATGTGCCTCAAATGGACTTCTGAGCTAGGATTTATTTCCTCTGGAAGTAAACTAGTGCCAAAATTTTACCTTAATTGTTTCAATTGTAACTTCCTCATACGAGCTCCATTTTGCGAAAATATTAGCTCATTGGAAATATCTCTCTGATTTATTTTATTTAAGATGAAGAGACAAAGTGTACCAAGTTACACTATGTTCTCATGCATTTTAATTGGCTAAAAACATAGTTTATGACCTCAAAATCGCCTTGAAGTTCATGACCTTGAAAACTCGCAAAAATATTATAATTTTGACTATTTTACCACTGTAACATCCTTCAAATATGAGATTTCAATCTTAAAATCAGAAGAATTATAGAAAGTCAATTTGGCTCTATCAATGATCGTTGATCAGTTAAATCCTTCGGTCGTGTACCACACCTTTCCAAAACTACCGACTCGACCATCGATCATTCTCTTTGGAAAAATGAACTTGTTTGTGAATCTCCTCAATGCCCGACCATCGAACATTGGCCAAATATTTTGGCAACTTCTTGCAAAAAATGCCTAAACTGACTGAACCGACCATTGACCATCGACCATTGATGATTGGTAAAGTGAAATGCCTCACCAATTCGGTTGATGCCCAACCATCGACCCATCATTCATTGGAGATCCTTGTTAATTGATGAAAACACTTCTCCAAATTGGGCGATCTGACCATCGACCATCGACCATTTCTTGTCTAATGTGGAAACTATTGATATGGAATGACACATGGATGTTGAAGTGTCATGAAACATGGGCTCTAACATGTCACTTTGGATGACGTGTCATGACACATAATCACACTCTTTCCTTCATTGGTTGTTGGACATTTCTCTTGGATGACCCAAACACCTCATTGAATTGGTCGATGCTCGACCATCGAAGGTTTCTCTTACTCGATAGAAACACTATTTCAAATTGGTCATTGCTCAACCATTGACCCATTGATGATCAAGAATTTCTCTTACTCGAATCCAACACTTCTCCAAATTGGTCGATGCGTGATCATTAACCATCGATAATTTCTCTTTCTCAACTACAACACTTCGTTGAATCGGTCGACGCCCAATAATCAACCATGTTATCACTCCGTAAATCTATTCGACTAATAAATAGACGATGAAGGTAACTTTTTCAACCAACTTTGAGGCCCAAAACTAGCCTTTCAGACCTGGAGAGGGCTCTCTCAGGAGACTCTCTCTCTACACAGGATATGGCTTTAAAGCAGTGGCTAGATTTAACACCTTTGATATAATGGGTTCTGGTTACATTGGTGCAAGAAAATAAGACGTGGGCTATGGAGTCAATTTGAGGAAACAACGGAAACAAATGACTTGATGACTGAACCTTGAGAGGATAAAGGCTAAGAGAGCAACAATCTTTAGTGAAAAATGGTAATGTGTGGCAGATATAAATTACAGGAAGTAACTCGGAGCACCGCTATGGGTGAATTCAGAGTTATCTTTTATAGGAAAATGTTTTGTCTAAGTGGCGCGAACAAGGGGTGCTGCGCAGTGAATCCACAAGTTCGAAAATTCGTTCTGAAATAGGAAGAAAAAAATATGGAAAAAGATAACAGGAAGTACATACACAAGAAAGGAAAACAATACATCCAACTGGTACACTTAGAATCTTTTCTTCAAAGTTACATGACTTTTGCATTAAGTTGCAATAGAACTCAAATTACGTACAATAGCTACTGTCTATACCAATTTTGCCAACCAACCTGGCATACATAGAAAATATCAAATATATGAACAAGGGCGCCACTTGGGCTACCCTACTCTTCTAACTGCTATCCCTACAACTAGGGAACTGACTGTTCTGCGTTACAAAACTCTTCGCATGACATTTTCCAAAAATAGACAAAAGGTACACCTAGCTACATCATGATTGTTGTAATCCGCCACGAGGATTCGATTTTTGATCAGGTATCTCGGTGGACAAGTGTCTTTCAGAGTCCCGCAGTCTATTGTAACGACTTTGGATTTCTGTCACGCGCTCATCCTCCTGGGGAAGTGTGCGCGGAAAGTGGTTGTAGACAGTCACAACCATTATAAAAATGGAAAAATGTCTTGGGTGATGTTTCCTTCAAGAATTGTCAATATTTTCCTTTTGTTTGTGAATACAGGAAAGAACTTGGCTAATCTTGTTTCTTCTGTTTGTTGGCGAGAGTTGCGTAGGCTATTCCTTCACTCGCTTCACCTTCTTTGGAGTGTCTAGCATACCTTTCTTCCGACAGCCGTTGTGCTTTGCGTAGCTGTACAATCGTATCCTGCACTTCCCGAAGCTGTCTTTTGAGCCACCTCATGTTCCCTTCGTGACCTCGTGTTGCTGATGCTTCTGTGATCTTTGTCACCAGCTGTTGTCTTAGCTCCCTGTTTTCTTGGTACAGTTCGACAATGGCTAGCTTCACTTATTTCAACTGCTGAGCTGTCTCTTGATCATTTGAACCTATGACATCCATCCTCGTTCTTCTCCCACTTTCTCGGTTGGTTCCTTCCAAAGGCTCTAGGCAGATGATGCACATAAGTAATTTCTCAATGATCGATCATACCCATGGCTCATCTAAGATTCAAAATTCCTCAGCATCCTTGCTCTTCCTTGGTCTGCCCCTTCTCCGAGGTATATGTTGTTGGGGAAATGGGGAATTTGCTGCCCTTCCTTCCTGCACAGTTCCTTCCACTCCAATTTCTATGCGAAGTGATGTCGTCATCCCCATGGGCAGGGATGGTTTTAAGGATGGAAATTTATATTAAAATGTAGAAACCTTGGCGAATATTACTAATCCTTCATATGGAAACTATAAATGTTTGGCAATATTTTTGTAAAAATATTCAAATTTCTAAGTATTTTATATAGTTTTATAAACTTTTGGTGATTTTTAAGGTAAAATAATTTTATCCTATAGAATTTGGGTGAATCATTTTTAAAATAACGAATCTCGTTTTTGGAAAACCATGGAAAATTAACCCATGAGAAAAATTTAGCCCCTAAAATCAACCCTTCCCGTGGGTGAAGGGAAAACCCCCTTTTTATCTTTGGGGATGCTCACTATGAGTGAGAACGAATCCAAATCACTCTGAGGCTCGAGTCTGGAAATCCTACCACTACATGTACCCTTTTTCTTGTTCTGAGAGGTTTCCATGGCGCGATCGGTATGTGTCTTGCACACAATATATTGAGTGGATTCCTAAAATGGATAATTTGATCAATCCGGGACTACGAGAAATCTTACAGACACAACCTGAATTTGATTTCACGGATAGAATGGGCGTAGAAACTCTGGGATTTATAATAGATCGAATGAGAGGAAGAATCTTAGCAAAGAACAGTGAATTCATGGTGACTAGATGTTACGAATCGAACCACATATCTTCCATAACACATCCTTGCATGCAAGGTACTCGCAATAAGGTTTGCAAGGCATACGTGATGCAAACGCCATGATTTTTTATTCCTTCAACCCTCATAATGAATTGATAATAGCCATAACACTTGCTGAAACGACTTCCATTAACTTCTTGACTTGACCTAGGGCATGTAAAGACTAACTTTTGACAAGACCCGACTCTTTGGGAATGACATGTTCGTACATTTTACGTATGCTTCAACTCTGACACCCCTTCCTGTTTCCAAGGGCCAACTGACCACTTACTGATTTAGACCCTTTCATTTTTACGTACTTTAATTCACATGTTTGGATGCATGGGTCACAACGTGACTAAAAACTGACTCTAAATGGAAAGAAAAAATGGCAGCGCTAACAAATGGCTCCAACGGGGATTCTATCCTCCCCGCGAGGTAACAAAGAATAGTAGACTAGGAGCCTGACCATTGGGCCTTATTTCGACTCTTTGTCACTATAGTACACAAAATAAAACACAACCTAAACTTATCGACACAACTTGTAAAGATTGATCATAAACTTCGGGCCTTCACTTTGGGCTTCAATTTTCTGCTGACCTACTTACTCGACGCAAAAAATAAAATGACTATTTACACTGACAATTGTCTTAAAGGAATTTTATTTTGTTAGATAATGCTTGAGGAACCTGCCGTTTACAGGCCCCCAACCAAGGAATTCTCCACTTAATCCTTCAAAGAAATAAGCATTGTTCCCACAATATGTGTTGATTTTGAATGGACCTGTCCAAAGGTGGTCAAACTTTCCATGCTTCCCTTTATATTCATTGCTCGCATCCCATCTCAGCACCAACTCCCCTATTTGAAAATCATCCTTCTTATAACTCTTGTCGAAATATTTCTTCATCCTCTCTTGATGAAGCTGTGATCGATTATACACTTGTTCCCTCGCCTGCTACGTGTGAATTAGCTTATTTATTTTCCTCTGTGCATCATTTGGCTCGGACTCCTCCTCTTGCAACAACCTTCTGACGGGTGGCCCAAGTGAGGTAGGGAAGATTGCATTTGCGTCGTAAAAAATATGAAAAGGCGATGTTGATATGGACTTCTTGGTGGTAACCCGATTTTCCCACATCGCATAGATAAGATTTTTATGCCAAGCTTTCTTGTTGTCTTGCAGGAGTCTTTTGATGATCCTGGTTAGGCTCTTATTTGAGGATTCTGATAAATCATTTCCTTTTGGATAGTACCCAGTGGAATTCCCTAGGGTTATATTTTAATCCTGAAAAAACTTTTCCATCCTCTTGGACTTGAATGCGGCCTCGTTATCTATTGTGATCTTGACGGGGCATCCAAATCTCGACAAAATGTTTGTCTCCAGAAATTTGATGATGACTGCATCGGTAGCTTTCTTCATGGGGATGGATTCTATCCATTTCGTGAAGTAGTCAGTGGTCGTGAGTATCCACTTGTGCTACGCAGAGGATGGCGGGTTTATTTCCCCTATGAAATCCAGACCCCATTGCATGAAATGCACTTCGACTGAGATTGGATTTAGTGGAAGGGGTTGCAAATTTCTTCTCCCATCAAAAATATGACATTCGTGGCAGTTGGATACCTCTTTATACACATCAGCGAAGATTGTAGGCCAATAGTAACCTACCCTCAATATTTTGTGTTCGATGGTTTTCTAGTAGTGGTGTCCTCCCCAATCATCTTTTGTGAAATTCTTGCATGGCCTGCTTCGCATCATTTTCCATTAAACAACTCAATAATATGCCTCTAGGGTCCTTCCAGTAGAGTGAGTTGTCTAGGATGCAGAACTTAACCGCTTTAAGTTTGAGAAATCTGGCCTTAGTCTTACTTATGCCTGGAAGGGCCTGGAGATTCTCCAAAACATAGATGGTGTCTGCATACCATGGTGAATCGATGAACTCTTGAGATACCTTCACAGTCATTTCTTATTGAGGGCATTCTGACAGATCAACAATGAAATTTATCCCCACAGCATCGCAGTCCGATTGCGCCATTAACTTTGTGAGGATTTGACCTTTGATCAGTTTTGTAGGCTTGATCTCAAGATTGTATTCCAGCATGGCCGCTATACACTTTTCTCTTCTCCCTTCAGGGTCAGGTTGAGTCAGGATATCCTTTACCGAGTTGTTGGGTACATAAGAAATGACATGGGAGTGAAATATATATGTCCTGAACTCTTTCAAATATTTCACTAAGGTGTATGCTTGTTTTTCCATAATGTCGTACCTTAGTGGAGCGTCGCGCGACGTCCTGCTGAAATAGGCTATGGGTTTTTCGAAGTTCTTCTCATCTTTCTGCAATAGCACGTCAACAATAGTGTGTTTTGAGGTGAATGAAAACATGATGAAATCTTTCGTAAAGTCTGGAATAGGTAGCATAGGAGATTTAGTCAGCGCCACCTTGATATCTTCAAAAGACTGCTTGGCCTCCGAGTTCCACTTGATCTCGTTTCCCTTCCTGAGCATGCAGGTTATGTTCTTTATGATTTCTGCCAGGTTTGGGATGAATCTCCTTAAGAATTTTACCTTTCCCAGGAAGGATTGCACTTCCTTTTTACTACACGGAGTACCGATCTTCAAGATTCCTTCAACCCTGCTAGGGTCTATCTTAATGCCTTCCTTGGAGATAATGTGTCCCAACATATTCCCTTCTTCCACCCTGAAATGTGATTTCTTTGGATTTAGCGATATGCCTGACTTCCTGCACTTTTGGAAAAATTTATTCAGGTGCTCGAGGTGTTTCTTTTCAGAGGTAGAGTATACCGTGATGTTGTCCAGATAGATCACAATGAACTTGTCCTTTTCATTGGCAAACGCGATTTCCATTTCCCTCTGGAAAGTGGCTCCAACGTTCATCAGGCCGAAAGGCATCTTGGCATACATGAACGTTCCCCATGGAGTTGTGAAAGCTATTTTTTCTCTGTTGTCTAGGTGGACCATGATTTGATTATACCCTAAAAACCCATCCGGCATGGACATTTTCTGGGACCCCACCACCTTTTGTAGGATATAGTCCATTTTGGGAAGAGAGTAGTGATCCTTGAGGGACACTTTGTTTAAATTTTAGAAGTCTACACACAGTCTTGTCTCTCCACTCTTCTTTCTCACGGGCACCAAATTAGCCACCCATTTAGAGAATCGCAAAGAAACAATAATCTTAGCGTCGAAAAGCTTCTTTACCTCTTTTTCGATCAACGACAGTAACATGGGATTTATCTGACGCAACTTCTGTTTGAACGACTTCTGATCTTCTTTGAGAGGGATGGCATGCTGAATTACTTTGGTGTCATACACCTTCAAATCATCATATCTCCATGTGAAAATGTCGGGGAAATCCTTCATGAGCTTGACGTAGTCTTTCCTGACCTCTGGACTAAGATTTTTTGATAATTTTATCATTTTCGGGTTCTCCTCAATCCCAATGTTGCAGTCATCCACATCCTCTTCACTTGCAGTGATCTTGGGATTTTTGGCCACGTCATTTTCATCAAACAACTTTTCCAGTGACACTAACCCATTCAGAATGATATTATTTTTCAGTTGAATTATGTCCCTTCGTGCGATCTGGTTTTGTAAAGGGTCTTCATTATTGCGTGCATCCACGCTCCCATGTTCGTCGCAACAACATTCACCGTCAATGCTTGTATTAGAGAACTTGTTGCTCATCTGAAGAAATCTTTCTACCTTCTTGTTGTCCTAAAAAACCTGCCAGTATTTTATATTATCAGGCACTTTCGGCCTGTGTTTGACTTCAATCTCGTATTTTTTGTTTGGGAATATGGGGATCTTAAAAACTAAGGCTGAGGTGTCCAATGCATCGATGATTTTATTTTTCTCCCTCGGGATAGCAAATATGTCATACTCTGAAAATTCCTCGAGGAGGTCTAGCGCAATGTCAACTACATATCACACACAAATTCATGTATCTTGTCAACTACATATCACACACAAATTTAACCATTTGACTGATACCATAGTTCTTGATGCATCTAACAACATATATTAAAACATGAATGACCCCGTTCAAGAAAATAACAAACACACAACATTCATATAAACCATTTACATAGTGGAATAACATAAGAACATAAAATAAACACTTATATGTTAATAATTAACCAATTGGATGCATATGAAGGATGCGTTGGATCATGTTGTCATTGATGCCAATGGTTTGATTATTTGGGAGAATGTTGGATCATATGTCATTGATGTAAATGGTTTGGTTTGATTGATGTCAAGTAATTGATCGATATGATGCCCTTGATGAGAATGATATATGTCAAAGTGGAAACCAATTGATAAAGATAGATCATTGATATGATGCACTTGATGAGAATGATACATGTCCAAGTGGAAATCAATTGATAAACATGGATCATTAGTATGATGCATTGATGAAGATGGATCAATGAGTTGTCATTGATACATGATGCATAGTTTATATATATGATGCAGTGGTGAATTGATGCAAAGATGAATCATTATTGATAAGGTACACAAATGGATGAACTCCAAAGTGGTCCCCTTATGGTGAAAGCCCTCACGGGAAGACACTTTACGGATTGAGTTATCCTAGGAGAACGGTTGGAGGACCCATGCTTGTATGTGGAATAATGAGATGAAGATCAATGAAGTTGTTTGTGAAACTATTCTAGATGGATAGAGCTTGACATTCCATTTCCGGTGGTATGTGGAATGTCACATAACTCCTCACGGTTTGAGAGTTATGGCTCTACGAAGTTGAAGGACCCCTATATGATGGCTTGAAGCCCCAAAAGGTCAAAGAAGTCGAAGTTCTTGAAAAGAAGAAATCATTATTTAAATGATAAAGTAAAGTGACAAAATCAAGATGGATTACTTAAATGATAAAGTAAAGTGAAAAAATCAAGATGGATTACTTAAATGATAAAGTAAAGTGACAAAATCAAGAAGGAATATTTAAATGATAAAGTATTGGAGAACTTTCTATTCATGGAAAGTGGTTAACCCTAAAATAAGGAAAATAGGTTAAGTGACCTAGAA
>SNQJ01S0006683.1:42683-53698 GCA_010110895.2 Picea sitchensis | reverse complement strand
TGCTCACATCTAACTAGTTATAAATGACAACAATGGGTAATGAATAAATGTTGAATGCTAATTGATGAGTTTTTGTGCAAGAGGGAAGTTTTGGGAAAAAGAGCCCCACACTCATTCACCCCCCCTCTAAGTGTGGTAGGTGTTTCCAATAGGATGAACCTCCCATCCATCACTAGTACATATTGTAAAAAATTCGACATTCTATTTGCGACATTATGGACAAAATTAGCCATATTGTCGAAAAATAGAGGTTTTTTTTTTTTTCCCATATTGCTCGATAACGTCGCACGTGCGACACCATACAAACATATGTCGCTATTTCCATGTTGGCATCACTATTGAGATGCCATTGGACGGTCATCACTCTTGCCACATCTATAACATAGTCGTCTCTCTTGCCACGTTTTGTAACATAGTTGTCTCTCTTGCCACGTTTGTAAAATAATAGTCACAGTTGTGATGTTGTTGGTGTGTAAAAGAAAATATGTCTACTCTCCATTTTTATTTCACAATGCGTGTGTCAGTAAACGAACACTACATGATTTATATAAATAGAAAAAAAAATCAACTATAAAGTGGTCTCTTATGTATCATGATACTTTTATTCAAACCATGCTTTCTTTGTGTAAGAAGAACAATCCATTGAATCATATTTCAATTCATGTATAGTTTTGAGACATAAAAATTCTTGTTGAATATTAATAGTAAAATTTAATTGTTAGAAATATCTTATATAATATTCAACAATGAATTCAATACCCTTGACACCTAGAATATAATACATAAACTCATGTATTATTTGGGTTGTGTATAAATAAGGTCAATGAGTTGTAAATGCTCCTAGTGGTCTGACTATTGAATTTTAGATGGCTTTCCATTGTGGGAAAGGATTATGGTGTGATTTTTATGATTTCCATGGTTTCCTTATGATATGACAATGGTAATATATTATCCACAAAAAAGGTTTCTTGAGAAGTAACAAGGGAACCATGATACCATAAGAGCGAAAGAGGAAAGGGGGTGCATGGGTGATATGGTTTGACACTTGTCATTTGAAGTAAAAACTTCCTTTCCCATGATTCCTTAAAAATATTTCCCACTCATCTTTTAATTGAGTGTTCTTTTGGATGTTTCCTCATGCTTCTTGGGAAGGGCACACTTGTCTTATGAAAAATAAACTTGGGGGGAAACCATTATTCATCCTCATTCATGAATGATTCTTAGACTCTCCATTCTACCTAAGAACATTTCTTTCCCACGTGCATTATCCATTTTCCTATCCAGATTATCTTCTTCTCATTCTTCATGGAGGAACTTGTGTGGAAACATGGTTTGTATGCATGCAAAAGAGGAAAACTCCCCATGTAATTATGGCTAGGAAACAAATATGGGGAGTGGGGGATTTGCCTGTAAGAAATGATATGAAATTGTATGGTTTTGAGGGAAAAACCATAGTTGGAATGTCCAAAAGAGGTGAAGTAAACACCATTAAAACCTACAACCTTGTTAGTGTTGGTCATGGATATTTTGAACTGAGTGGTTTCCTTTAGGTCATTCAAAGTGTGAAATCAATACTATTGGACTTTTTTTTCCTACATTGGAAGGGAAGAAGATATCCAAGGGACTATGGAGTAGATAAAAGGGAGATCTCCGTTGTGATATGACATAGAAGAGAATATCATGACAATTGATGTATAGATGAGGGCCTAGAGTGCTCAATAGTGAGAATATTGGCTATGTCATGAGATAAATGGGTTGGCGTGAGTGATATTAGAGCCTTGTAGTATATTCCTTAAATGTTTTCGTTGTGTTATTGAGGAGAAGAGAGTGCCACAATGGTTTATGTCTAGATGTTGGGATCCTCCCTAGGGGTGTAATTAGGGGGCCAAAGGGACCAATAGAGTAGTAATGATATGGTTATGGTGGTCATTCAATGTAAAGTGGAATGGGTCCATTATGGATGTTATTATTAAACAAGACCCATTAGTCAGTTAGAATGGAATACATGTAATGTGGCCTCATTAAAGAAATTCCATTAGGTAATTAGGAGGTGGTTATGATTAGGGTTCTCTAGTTAGCTATAAAGAGAGACATAGTCCTTATGGATATGTATTGAAGTATATGGATATGTATTGAAGTATTTTTTGTTCAATATTAGCTCAATGAGAGGTCACCTTAGCTTAAGAGGCAAGTGGACAATAGTGGATTTCTTCCAAAAGGATCATTGTATAGTGTTGCCATGCCTGAAGGGTATTTTTATATAATCAATTAAATGGGACTTTACAATCTTAATCTTGGATATATTATATGTGATTTAATTTTTAGAACAAAGGTAGATAACAATTGGTATTGGAGCTTCTTCTTGGGAAAGAAAGTGGAAGAATTTTTTTTCCTTATTTTTGTGTATTTTTTCCTAAGAAAAAAGAGGCAGAAACATTCAGATATATTCTTGTAGCTTTATGTGCATAATATGGAAAAACCAAGTCTACATTTCAATTCCTCTTGAAAACATATCCAATTTAAAAAAAAAAAAATGGTTCCAATTGAAGTCTAGGAATTGGAGATATCGTCGATTTAAAGTAAGTTATTCTAGGGTCCTTTTTGTGAGAACCATCAATATTTTAGAGAATATATCTTTTGACAGAGCGCCCATATTGAAACTAGACCAATGTCATTGGATAGAGGATTTTTGGGGGTTTTATTTTCTATTATGTTATTCTTTTGATCAATATTCAATGCCTCGAAAGCCTCATAGATCCAAAGAATGGAAACAAATTGGGAGGATCAAATCTCACACATAATATGAGAGCTTAAGGAGAGTTTACAACTTCTTGAAACATATCATGATATTAGTGAAGAGTATGAATGATATATATTTTCTTGGTGGGATCCAAAGCATGATTGTGATGGTTGGTACATGAATACTTGTCTTTTCTTGGAAGATAACTACTTTCACTTTCCATTTTGATGCCTCTACTCCACATGATGTATATAATGTATTTGAGGTTACTTACGGGCCGATGATGACTATTGGTGTTCATCTTGGACAATCTTAAATGGTAGTGTTCCTTTCAGCTTCTGAATTGACCTCTTACAACCATGCGGATGATCTTTTGGATTCGATTTATTTTGATCCACATGACCATGGTGGGAATTTTGAAGAGATACTCAACCATTAGTTGAGCTCAAGAGTCATCATTTGGGTGTCAAAATTAACTACTAGGGATGGGATCCAACTTTATGGATGAGCTTTTTGGATTCCTTTAGCATTGCAGTTAGTACTTGCACATGGGACATTGACTATTTGAGCATGATGGTCATCACTCATACATGGAAGCTAGATTTATGGAAGAACTTCTTGGACTATTGATGCATTGAGACAAACCATTTCACATGGGACCCTATCTCTTTGGAATACTTCATATTTGTGATTAGAAACCATACATTGGACCCTCATTTATTGTTTTGCATCCACACTACAAGCATTGAGGGAAACACTTTCCAAAGGGGTATGGAATGTTGGGATCCTTCTTAGAGGTTTAATGGGCAGGGGGTGTTGGGAGGGGGGCGAAAGGCCCATCAGAATAGTGATGGTATAGTTATGGTGGTCATTCAATCTAAATTGGATTGGATTCGGGGGGTGGAGGGGAAAAATGCCCATTAAAATAGTAATGGTATAGTTATGGTGGTAATTCAATGTAAAGTGGATTGGGTCCATTATGGTTTTTATTATTAAATAAGGACCACTAGTTAGTTAGCATGGAATGAATGTAATTTGGCCTCATTTAAGAAGGTCCACTAGGTATTTAGGATGTGGTTATGATTTAGACTGGGTCGATGGCAACAGTAATAAAAATGATGAGCTGATGACATTGTCCTATGAAGAATATGTGAGTGAAGATGATGATATGATGACATCATTCTCACCAACATATGTCCACTTAGTCACAATGACACATATTTGATATCCTCCAACATTAAAGAAATCCCCACATCAACAGGGAATTTAAACATTTTCAATAAGTGTGAGTCATTCATGCATTCTCCTACCTCATGGAAATTCTCTTGTGATCATTCTCACCATTATTCACATAACCCCCACACTATATTCCTCTTAGTTACTCAATAATCCAAATTTAGAAATGACCAAAACTAATGCAACAATGACGGAATAACAAACCTTGGAAGAGAGATAGATAGTTGTAGATAATCATAGAGGCAAGGAAAATTAGAAAAACTTTAACCCCATTCCCATGAAATAGTTGCTTATTAATTATTTAAGAGATAAGGAAATAATCCACTAGGTTTCCCATAAAGAAATCAATGGATTGGACTATTTCTCCCTACATGAGGGCACTAAAAAGGAAGCAGATGCTTGAGGGATTGTTGAGTAGAGAAACAAAACATTTTCCCTTGTCTTGTGTATGGCATGGAAGAGATATTTTCCCTTATACTCAAATATCACTCACAAAACCTCTATATATCCTCTCATCTCATCCTCGTTTCGTTTTAATTTTATGATCATTTGAATTTTAAAGGAAACAACTATCAAAAGACATTGTACTAGGGCTGGAGTACATGATGGGCAATGGTGACCTGTGAATGGGGCCAATGTTGAATTTTTTTCAAAATGTTTCTGTATGACATCATACATCCTTGAGTCTTGAAACCCTCCCATACCATCAAGGCATGTGTCTAGTCTAACCATGTCAAATTTCGATGCATACAAACACATATTGAAGAAATTTCAATGTTGGCCCCATTCACTGCTCACTATGCGGGGTCGGTGCATGACATTTTTGGTGGTTGAATTGGAATTTCCATGAAATTTCAAGAGAGTTCCAACAAATATTCTACAAATGGAAACAATGATATTTGACAATGAGATGCCCATTATGAACGTTGTTGCAAACATGAACAATCTCAAATATTATGTGGTCGGGACATCATACATCCTTGAGTCTTGAAACCCTCCTATACCATCAAGGTATGTGTCTAGTATAACCATATTGAATTTTGACGCATACATGTACAATTTGAAGAAATTTCAACATTGGCCCCATTCACTGCTCACTATGCAGTGTCGGTGCAATATGACATTGGTGGGTGAATTGAAGCTTCTTCGACACCAACTTGACTTGGTAATTCAATAATCAAACCCTCCTTAAGTATTATGTGGTGACATCAAACATCCTTTAGTATCAAAACCCTCCCATACCTTAACCCCATGCCTCTAGAAAAATTAGAAAAACTTTAACCAAGTATCTAGCCAGTGATAGTTGGAAGAAATTAGAGTGGCTTTGTGATTATCCAACTCAACACAAAGTGTACCTAACAACTTGAAATAATGTTTCCACCAAACTACTCATCCACAGAATAAAATTGTCCTTGACTTGCTCATCCAACAGAGGAGGGCAAGAAGACATATCCTTGTGCACCCACTGGAAGAGTAGTACCATGACATATCAAAGATATCAAATCTTGGATGTGATATTAATGAATTCAACTATTATAGAATTAAATCCCTAGGTCAACCAAAGATATAATTCTTTAATAACAATCAATAGATTTGAAGACTACCTCAAAGTTAACTTGAATTCTTTCTAGCTCTTATAATAATAAATTTTGACTTGGGATGACATTAGTCACCCTAGGTGTGTAGTCCCTTCAACTATGAGAAAAATGGCAAGAATTAAAACACTCCCTCAAAGATAACTTGAATTTTTTGAGCTTCTATACCAATGAATTGTAACTTGGTATGGCATTAGTGACCCTAGGTGCGCAGTCCATTCAACTATGAGAAAAATGTCTAGAACTAAAAATTATGTTGCACTGTGCATACAACCATTTTAGTGACGATGAAGAGTTGAAATGGATGGTGATATTTTGTAAATAGGATCTCAAGTAATGTAATATGATGAGACTAGTGGAAGCATATTGAAGGGATTACAAAGTTATGCCACTTAAATGCATTACACGTAGTGCATTGTAGAAACTCAAAGAAATAAAGAAACATAGAGACAACAAAGACAAAAGAGATAATATAGATCAACATAGTGATTTTTGATTAAATATACATCTATTTTTGGTACAAAATAATGAGATACAAGAATTGCAAGGATCAAATCAATGCAAGGAATCACTATAAACCTTGGTGGTGAATATATTTGTAATAGAGTTCAATTCTACAATTAGATCGATGCAAATTTATGTAAGTATAGTGCATGGTGTGTTTGGTGATTAATTTATGAAATCTTGATATATTTATACAAGTGATTTGATAGAATCTATCATCAAATTGATCATCACAAAGTTGGCAAGAAGCATATCGAACTTTTTTTTTTTTGGAAATCCATTTTTCTATGTAAGTGGAACTAAAGTGGACCTTGTAAACTTGGTTCATCATAGGTTATAAGCATGCTAAATGTGTCAAAAAATAGATTTTGTTGATGATCTAAGGAATTTGGTTATGAGTTAGCACAAAGTTATGCATGTTAATCTTTTAGTAATGCAATGCAGATGATTTGTTGAACAATGATTTGTGTCATGTTAAGGATTAGGTGTGGGTTGTCATTGATGTTGTTCTAACTTAAAAAACATTGTTGTAGCAAATGATATTGTGAGTACTCCTCTGGTTGCACTAAAAACTATGAAGAACATGTCATGATGTATACTTGTATCCATGTACATATCAATTCTATTTATGAATTAGTATAAAATCTTAAATACATAAAAGAACCTCCACAAAATAATATAAAAATTGAAGAAAAATAGAATGGAAGTGAAGTTATTGTTGTTTCGAAGACAAAAATTGTAACATTATTTTTAGTTTTTCAACAACCCTCTTTCCTCCCCCATGTGTTTTCTACAAGTTCAATACATCTAATGAGTCTAAATTTCATGTATAAATAGGGGGGACAAGGAAAAAAATCCTCTTATCAATGAAAAATCCTTATTAAATTCAACATGGAACCAAAACATAGGAAGTCAAGAGGAAATAAGGGGAAAATGAAGTGAAAAAAATCCTAACAACAATGAAAAATTTCTTTCAATTGAATGAATGAAAAATGGGAAAATAGAACAAAAATTTAAGAAGAAATAAAAAAGAAGAAGAAGGAAAATTTCTCTAAAAAACTGAACTCTGCATTAGAAATGAAAGAGGAGAAAAAAGAGGCAATTGTGAAAAAAATATAAATGAAAATTTTGTCGACAATGAAAATACTCACTTTAGAACTCGAAAACCCGAGGAACTAATCTCACTCAATGGTTAGCATGGATTATATTGAATTTTGAAATCCATGAGTTGGTCTCAACTAACATATATATGGCGAATGATGCTAAAGAGAGAAAATTTATGGTTTATAAACTCCATAAATCCCATTGGATTATATCGTGGATATTTCAACATGGTGAATTCCCATGATTATAAAAAATGCATGTTTCTACGAAGTCTCTCATGAAGAGAAAATAACTTAGAATTCCCTTAATTCTAGATTAGGGTTGTATGATTCCAATAAATTTAGAGCAAAGGAGTTGCTTCAACTATGACTTACATGTCCCAACTTTCATAAGTGCAGTGAAAAATTTCTTATAAGGATTGGCTAGGCCATATTGTATGCAAATAATACATTCTTTTTTAACTATGGAGGAGCTCAACTAATCCAACTTCTACTAAAGGCCACACTCTTTGATCATCAACCTATTTACTTCTCCATTTCCTAGAGTGAAGCTAAACTATGTATGCTTAAAGCTCATTATATCATGAATGTATCATATTTGAAGAAAAGT
This sequence comes from Picea sitchensis, assembly GCA_010110895.2. Lineage (NCBI taxonomy): Eukaryota > Viridiplantae > Streptophyta > Pinopsida > Pinales > Pinaceae > Picea > Picea sitchensis. Next base: position 45,910 of record SNQJ01S0006683.1, on the reverse strand, counting down.
TTCCTAAATTGTATTATGAGTGTTTGGATCCATATTCCAAGACCTAGATGGGAGGACATATATAATTAATGGTGGAAAGGGTCCATTTATTGTACCACACATTCTTTAAGGAGATATGGGTGATCAATAACCTCAATATTYCAGTCTAAATGGAATAAAAAAGTTGAGAAACCTTAAATAAGCAACCAACTATTTTGGTTCAAATGTTTAGCAAGGAACTTCAAGTTAGTGCCACTAATCTTTGACATCCATAAATTCAAGTTAGTGCCACTAATATATGACACTTGAAACTTCAAGTTAGTGCCACTAATCTTTGACACCCTTTCAAATTTCATGAAATTAAAATTGCATAGGGAGATTAATTGTGAGTAAGACTTCTTTAAAGCATTAGCTTATAAGAAATATCCATAGAAGATATATATTATCAAATACCCTAATGAAAGGATAACTAATTAGGAGGGTATTGATGGGTAATTTGTATCCCACTACCAAATGGTTTTTTAATCAAGGGCTCATAGAAAATTAGAAGTGGTCATGCAAACTTTCTTGGGCATGGTCTTTCAAAAATGTTAGGATATTTAGACACATAGGAGTTAGTTAAGATCTACTTGGTATAATATGTTGTTAGGTAAAAGTGTGTTTCTTAGTGTGTTTCTTTAGTATGCATTAGTATGCATTTGTAGTTAGGAAATCTGACGGTCATGATATGTTCCCGACATAGAGTGATTTAACGGTCACGATATGTTCCCAACATAGAGTGATATGACGGTTCATACTCTCCTCGATATTAATGGCCATTGATCTATGACTTAACACCTGATTGGTCCATGATATCTATTTAAAGAGCATGGAGGGTCATTTTCCGATGATCGATTGTGAGAAACTCTCTTGTAAAATCTCTCTGTAATATTTTTCTTTGCATTAATAAACTGCTCCAAGTGGTCGCATTGGCTGGGGCCGTGGATGTTTCCCCGTAGGGGTTTTACCACGTGAAAACATCGGTGAGTTGATCTTTGATCTGGTTATGTGAGTGGTTACTGAAGGTGTTCATCCTCTGTTGGAATACTTGTGTTTTCAAACATGGTATCATAGCCCGTTTGAAGACCTGCTCTTGTTGTAGATTGAGATCGTGAAGCTGAGTTACCTCATCTCCATTTTATGGAATTTCCATACATTTTTGGGCTGATAGGACTGTTCCATTATGCTCATAACACTCGTTTAATTTAGGAACACTTTTCGTTTCACTCGAAAATGTGTCCGTTTGCCCAAGATACGACCATTACAGTCAGATCCAAAGGTATAAAGCTTGAGTACGCATTTTTTAAATTTCTACAAAGTTTTATTTTGATTTTATTTCGGTTTGTATTTTTTATTTCTAGGTTGCTACTCTTTTAGATCTGTGTATTATCTTTTCCCTGTGCCCTGTGCGATCTCATCAAATCAAAAACAGATAGGAAAAGATGCATCTTTCGGGTAAGCTAACCGAGATCTAACCCTTGTTGTCATCAAGAAGCGAAATTTTTTTCTTGTGTGAAAAGAGTTTTTTTTTGTACAAAAACAACAACCCCAATCCTCCTTCTGAACATTACAATATGTTTTGCTAGACCATTTGGTTAAAACTTGCTTTATTAAGTAAGAGGTCTTGAGTTCAAGTCTCTCTTTTGTTACTTTTTTTGAAAAAGTTCATGCTAAAAATTGTAAAATGCATTTCACTTAAAGTATAAAAGTGAATCACTATAAGTAGCTTTATATTTTATTTTAGAGTTATTTATTTTGCATGCAACTTTTCTGTTATAAGGTAACTTCATTGTAAAAGTGATCCCCACTTATCTTTATAAAAGTGGGTCACTTCATAAAGAAGCTTACATTATCATGTGGTTAGTTGGTTACCGTTTATGCTTTTTTTTTTAAAAGGGCATAACTCTAACATCGGAAGTCCAATTTCAGTGCCGTTTTTTTTTTAAACGGCATAAATTTTCGAGCTCCTTCCATCCAGATCATCAGTTTAATTTTTTAAATCCACATTATCTGCATATTTAATATGGATTCTACATGTACTGTCTTGCTTACCAACAACAACTACTTCCAATGGAAATCTCATATGGAAGATTTATTAAGAAGTAAAGGCTTGTACCGGATTACCTTGGGAAAGGAAAAAGCATCCATTGATGCTGATAAGAAAGCCAAGTGGGATAATAGGAATGACGAAGCATGTGGACTGATCGAAATTTCTATCTTTCCTGATTTAAGGTACCACCTTCAAGATATTGATGACCCCAAAGAAGCTTGGTACACGATTGAATCTGTGTTTGGAAAACTCAATATTATTCAAGCACAACAATTAGAAAATCAAATACTGGCCTTGAGTCCAAATGATTTTTCTTGCCTTGGAGACTATCTATATAGGTTTAAAACACTCAGAATTTTATGTGAAGAATGTAAGATAAAGATGGAGAAAGAGCGTTGCATCTATCTTATTCTTTCTAAGCTAGGTAGTGCATATTCTGTGTTTGTATCTACCTTTTATGCCATGAAAGAGGCTCTAGGGGAATAAGCTTATGAAAAACCCACTCTTGAGTCTTTTTGTGCTTCTTTGATTCGAGAGGAAGATAAGCTTCTACAATTTGGAGTGATCAACACTTCAGGTCCCTCCAACAAAGCCTTAGTTTCCCAACAGAAAGATAAACCCAAGTATCCCAAGAAGCAACATCCTCGCTACAACAACAAACAACATAAGGGTCCCAAACCTGCTCAGACAGCTTCAGCTCCTACTGGTGACAAAGGAACAAAATATAAAAGTAAGAATACTAACAAACATTGCAACTTTTGTGATAAATATGGTCATGATAAGTCCAAATGTTTCAATAAGATGGCAGCTTTAGAAGCAGCGATGAAGAAACACAACATTAGTATTGATTCTACTTCTTCTTCTCACGGACATGCACTTTCTACTTTTGGTTTCTCCTTCAATTCAATTTCTACTACTACTTCTTCTTCTGATGAGTGGCTTATTGATTCAGGAGCATCTTATCATATGGCTAAGGATAAAGCCATATTTTCTTCTCTAAATGAATGTAACACCAGGAAAATATTTGTTGGTGATGATAGATCTCTTAGTGTTGTAGTATCTGGAACAGTTCAGGTAGAGAATGGTCATTTCAATGATGTATTATGTGTTCCAAATCTTTCGTGTAACCTTCTATTAGTATATCAAATCATTCATTCAG
>SNQJ01S0006683.1:12995-37745 GCA_010110895.2 Picea sitchensis | reverse complement strand
TATTCCAAATCCCTACAACTAATCTAATGTAGGTTTGCTACCAGAAAAGATAAAAATGTCTAATCAATTTTTATAAGCGCTTTATTTTATGGCTGTTGTTACTCAAGAGGAAAATGGCGTGGACAATATGGTGTTTTGACCGAATCAAAAATTATGCAAGGATATGAAGATGCAATATTTTCATTTCAATGAAATCTATGCTACGAGAAGGAGAAAACATTTATCATTCCCATATGCACAATGTCCCAAAATATATTAAACTCATCAATATCAATCATGTAATTCCGCTACTTCAAATGCAAGAATGCCCCCAATCTAATATAAAGCAAGAAATTGAATCTTTTTGTTTCAAAAATTTCACTAAAATCAATAATGAACTTTCTTAAAACAAAGAAACCCAAACTAAAAGTTCTCTTTTAAAACGAACTATTCAGAAGAAATCTGATCTTTCCCTAAACAATTCTAAAGAAAACACATGCTTTGTAATTGAAAGACACTCAAAGCAAGAGACTAATCCTTCAAAACCAAACAAAGAAAAGATGGCTATAAGAAACTCAAAGAATGTCAAGTAGACTGTAAACAAATCAATATAGGCTCCAAAAGTTCAATCCAGCTGATCAAAGAAAAACTGGGCATCAAAAAATAGGACATCCTAATTCCAAACACCAATTTCAAATGGGTTCGCAACCTAGCTATAGGGTGCAATGCGAACATCAGTGAAGTTCACAGGCTAGACATAGGTAGGGTGCGAACACCTCACACTGGATTACACAGTAGGGTGCGAACTCAGATGATTCTCGCAGACCACTAAAGGGTACAGTGCGAGAATGTCTATAAACACAAAATTTGGAAAAATGACAAAAAAATTTAGTGAACTTTCAAAAACCAGATATTCTTATGGATCTCCCACAGACTCAGAGACCAGAAAACAAGCAATCAAAGCAAGGGAAACTAAACTAACTCGGAAACAATCCATTCCCTAGTGGAGTCGCCAATTTTGTTATTGGATAAATCTGTAAGTGCGGACACAAACCGATCTCCCTAGATCCACCTGGATCTAGAACAAAACAGGGCAGAACATGACGCCTTCCTTAAGTTTTAGATATTGAATTTACTAACTAAAGAGGGATGAGTGACATACCGTTTAAATGTCGCTTCCTCTCGCCATCGCTATCCTAGCTCCATTCCAATGCTCATACAATGATGAACCTGCAAAAGAATGCAACCAACCAAAGTGATAGAAATAGCATAAACTCGATATAAACCTATGTATGTTATCAAGGAATCATACAATAAAACACAACAAGCTTTATAGGAAAGAATCATATTACTGTATCATATTAAATGTGAAAGAGATATTACAACCATGGCATTAATGTCGTAAGGTCCCTTCCAACTGTCCTTCGTTCCCCACACACTTCTTTCTCCAAGGATTCTGAAACCATAGATCTGATAGCTACTCACAATCTATCTTGACAAAGCAAATTTCAAAGCCACTCCAACCAAGCCAAAGCTAACAAGCTCAAGAACCAACAAAGCTAACCCAAGCTCAAGCTAACTTTCTCCATGAGAATTCCTCTCCTTTTATAAGCTGAAGAAGATAAGGTGAGGAGGTTAGGATGATCCCACTAAATCATGAAAGCAAGTAAGATCCAAACCATTCGGATGCCACCTCACCATAGAAGCTTCTCCTTCTAGAAGATTCGATAAACCGCTCATTTTTCCGACGTGCTAGAATTCTCGCACCCTAGCTATAGAGAAACCTGCGAACACCTCACACCCTGGCTATAGTGAAACCTGTGAGAATGGGTCATTCTCGCACCCTGCCTATATAGCAACCTGCGAACTTCCCTTTTTATAAGGTTTTTACATAGGAAAAAGCAATTTCTTTTCTCAGGAGAAGTTCTTCTCCCTTCTCTCTTTAGGAACTTAGGCCACGGACCCCTCTGAAGGCAACAGATAGGTTTACATCATTAACGATCATAGGGATGATGAAAATAATGTGTAACAGTGCTCAAATTCAACGATTGCTACAGTCAAGAGGATTCTACATGACAGGTTTTTTATCTGCTACAATTCTTCCTTGGACTTGAGATCAGTCTGGATGCATCAAGCATCAAACTATATCAAGAAAAGTATGCACGAGATCATCTTGAGAGATTTCACATGACAGACTGCAAGTTTTCTCTAACTCCTTTCCTATCAGGAGTCAAACTTGAGGATGGCGGTGAGACTCCACTGGTTGACAACACACTGTATAGATAGCTAGTGGGGAGCTTGTTGTATCTCACACACTCCAGAACAAACCTCTCATATACAGTTGGTGCAGTTTCCAGGTTCATGTAGGAGCCACATGAGCTACATTGGAAAGATGCAAAGCATATCCTTCAATACGTATAGGGCACAATCACCTTTGGGATTCATTATGCAACATAATCTACATTATATCTCATTGGGTTTACTGATTCCGACTGGGCTGGAAATATCATTGATCGCAAGTCCACATCTGGTTACTCACTTAGTCTTGTTTCTGGGCCTATCTGTTGGTCAAGAAAGAAGCAAGCTGCCATTTCTCTATCTTCAGCCGAGGCAGAGTACAGAGGGGTAGTTAACATAACCATTCAGGCTATGTGGCTACAACATTTTCTCACTGAGTTGGGCATTTAGTTTCATCGGTCGATCGTCATCTGGTGTGACAACCAGATCACTCTGAAGTTATGTAGAGATCTAGTTCAGAGGCAGTGGACAAAGAACATCAATATCCACATGCACTACATCTGGGACTTGGTACACGAGGCGATCATCGACTTACAATTCTGTCCTTCAAAAACACAGACATCATACATTTTAACCAAGACCTTCATTGAGCATAAATTCCATTCTCTACGAGGTCGTCTTGGAGTGAAGGAAACAGTTGCCTAGCAACTGTATTTCTTCTTTTTACTTACATTGTACCTTGAGGGGGGGTTTTTCCCATGATGTTTTTCCTCTTTCCTCACTTTATTTTCAGTGTATCTTTTGTACTTGGTTACCTAACATGGCCTCGTTGCTGGGACCCAATCTTTATTTTCACCATAGTGATGTTCAGGGGGGGTGTTGGAGTTACTTCACATAAACCTAGGATTTCTTTTTCCTAAATTTATTCCTTGTTTATTAGTCATAATTAGTCATTATACAATCTCCTATATTTTAGGGGAGAATATTCTCTTTTACTTGACACTTCAGTTTGACTAGTTGAGTTGAGTTTAGATGTTGCATTGGGATCATCACCATGCTAATTTGACCTTGCCTTAGTATCATCACTAGAGTGGCGCATTAGCCTTGATTCCCTGAGTTAAATCCTCACTACTCTATGTTCAGTCAGTTAACTGAAGACTAGTTGACTAGTTAACTCAACTAGGTGGCAATTCACTCCCATAACTACCTGAGAGACTAGAATAGGTGGCAGTTCACTCCTGTAACTGATGGTGTGTGTCCATATCACTCTAGACCACCACTATGGCTCATTGGTTCACCTCAAGTCAAACTCATTGATATATACAGAGTATATAATGTGTAAATTATTCATTATTCACAACGGTTAATGAGAATTATTCCATTCTTTCTCTCCTTCTTCTTCTTTCTCCAATTCTCTCTGCAGATTTGTGTATTATTGTTTAGCTATATCTATTCTGTATAGGTTCAACACATTTACAAAGGGAACTGGGTGAGAGAGATCACAAGCATGGTTAGAGAGAGCTCACGGAGGGCACCAAGAGAGAGAGAGAGCTCGCAGAGGGCACCGACCAGGAGAGAGATCTTGCAGAGGGAACCGACCGGGAGAGAGATCTTGAGGGAAAGGTTAGGAAGGAGACACAACTCGTGGAGGGCACCGAGAGAGAGAGATTGAGGGAAACATAGGGAAAAGAGAATGGTAATTTGTTGAATTTCTTTCTCTGTATTCTCATTTTTTATAGCATTGCCATGTAGTCTCATGGCTACCAAGAAGAAACCCTACCCATGCTTCACACTATTCTCCCTAATTTTAAGTGAATAACTACCTTAAAAAGGATGATAATAAAAAGATGGATAAAAAAATTTAGGCTATATTGAGGGCCCAATTCTTCTTATGATCTATTTGAATTGCCTATGCCCAGCCAACAAGAGCACAATAAAACTTAATTCTGTAGTAGAACCTTTAAAAATTTGGTAATGGGGTGGATTAATCCCCCTTTCATTAGCATATAAGAATTGTCCCATAACCTAAAGTGAATCTACTACATTAATCCATCAGTTACAGCTACTCTTGATAAAATATACAAATGTAACCATCCCTTCAATGGCCAAGTTCCACCTAGGTGGTTCCTCCTATCCTCCCAATACCTCCCTTCATTTCATGGTAAGAATGCATGACTAACAACTAAGTAGTAATTAACTCAAATATGATGTTTGGAAGGTTTTCTAGCTCTGAGGTTTATGGACACAACTTTCATTTCTATTTAAGAATGTCAAACATAAATATCTCAATTACTCAAAGCATGTGGTTGCACCAAGATTAACGTGACTACAAAAAATTGTGTACAATATTTCGCACTCTGCTACAACTATAAAACTGTGGTGGAGGATAGTTCACATCATTCATTGACACTCGATTATCCTGATTTTGATTCTAATTATGATTTTGATTTTGGACCTGCTTTTTTCTCCCCCCTAAGTATACTATGGACATATTCTTATAAAATATCTTAGAAGGTGCAAATATTTTATGACATTCCTCAGTACAATGAGTGTTTACCCTGGAAAAGTCACAATATACTACTATTGTAGTATTATTGTACTTCTATAATAGAAATAAAAGATTCAGGTCATTCCCCAAGTTCCTACATATCTCACAAAGTATTGCATCTAATCTACCTAGTATACTTCCCAAGAGCAGGTTAGTTACTACATGTGAAGCAAAATCCCCAATTGGAGATATGATAAAATCCAATCTTTCCAACAAAATATGCCAAGGGGAGATGACCAACACAATGCTAAGCCAACCCCATGCATTCAACTTCCAAAAGAGAATGGTATAGAATAGTTAGAATGACTAGGGTGGCTAACTGAGTGAATTGTGTTATGTTTCATCTAGCAAATGACCAAGTGCCCCATGGTAATTTCTCTTTAGGAGACCCAAATGAGTGGAAATGAGTTTCCACCCATAGGTTCGACGACCAAATCCAACAACAAAATAACAATTAGTTCAAGAGAGAACCCATCGATGGAGACACAACATTGGAAGGGATAAGACAAAGGATCAACATAGAGGAGGAATGTCTCTCTCACGAATGACACAAGTTCCCAAGGAATGTGATTGCATTTCAAGTCATTTTGAGAGGGTTGGGAAGAAGAAGAGTTCTTCTGTCGAAGGACCAATTATCCTATATTTTAAGGACATGACTAATTAAAACTAGGAAAGGGTCATTCTTCACCATATAATATATATCTAATAAAAAATAAACATCATCCATGTGAAATAGACATAGAAGCTCAATTTTAAATACTATTAAATATACGTGAAATTGATATATTTGAAATATATGTGAAATTGATAAATTTTAAATATACATGAAATTGATCTATTTGAGATAGATCAATTGTGACCTTGGCAATGTCCTCTATTCACTCTTCAACTTGTTCCTCATCGTTGGATGTATATTTCTTAGGGAAAGTTTACCTAAGGTGACCATACATATGAAGTATGGAACACCAAAAATGAATCTTAACATTGACTGTCTCCTGAAAAATAAGAACAATTCCCCACCCAGATATCAATTCCTTCAAGCAATCCATCTCCCAAGTTCATTTCCACAAAAATATTAGGCATCGAGGTCTTGTCTAGGAAGCATGTTTTCTTGTCAATATCCAACATCGATCAAACTAGGAGGTTATTCATCAAACTATGTGACACATGCCTCCAAATGCGCAAACAAGTTGACCAATCCAATATTTGTAACATGGCATGGCATGAGAGGTCCATGTGCATGAATAATATCCCCAAACTGCCTATACCATTCTGACCAATGCCTTGAGAGTTGTAATATTGCATTGAGAGTTGTGAAGATACCTTGGGAGTTGTGAAAATTACAAATGTCATAATGAATCCCATTTAATGTCTACTTAGCCGCAATTCACATTGATCGCCATTAATCCAACCAATATGTAATCGTGGCCTTTGAATAATGGCTTGTCCCATTTGTCCTTTTTGAATGGAGTGAGTCAAGGTAATTAAAAAAATTGTCCTTTTTTGGATGGAGTGAGTTAAGGTAATGGACAAAAAAAATAATGGACAACAACAACAACAACATCACTTATCCTATTGTCAATAACTCACATCCATGCCTTAGCCTTTACAATTTTGTATTCATCGATGGGTTACGAATCAATAACAACTCTCATATTTGTTACTTAACAATGTACTTTACTCTCAATTTCTCACTCCCTTTTGACATGTATAGGCCACCTTTACATTTCTACCGTTTCTTCTCATTGGGTTGAGGAATCACATCCTCCACCTTAGCCACCTCGGTTCCCTCTTCCCTAGTCGTGACCTCCATTTGTATTATCAGTGTTATTAGGGTCCACTTAAGTGTTCAACATAGGCATTGTAGTCTAGTATTGGCATATTCATGTATTTGAAATAATATTCATATTTCTGACGAGGGTAGTCTTTTCGATGAGTTAAAGTTCCACCTTTCTTGTTCATTTTTTTTCAGTAATACCATGATTTGGGTTGTCTTTGAATTTTCCAAAAACTCTTAGGGTAAAGTTACATGAGACAAATTCCCAACATAGAAGTGGAATCCTAATTTTTTTCATATTGAGTTTGAGTCAATTTTTCACTGGAAAAAATAGATGATATGAGTGCCCCTTATCCCACTCTAACCATTTCAAGTCCAAAGCTAAAAAATATGGAAAAAACTAGATAGGGAGAGTCATAGAACATGAGTTTGTAAGAAACTAAAAATATCTCAAAATGCTTTGTCTTTCTTGGTGTTGATGTTATTTGATTCCAAACATGCCCCTATAATGCCCATATAGTATACCAATAGTAATAGAGCATAATAAAATTGTGAAAGAGTAACACTATGGTAATTATTATGAGCTTATTGTGATACTAACAAGATACTAGTAATGAACTAGTGTTACATATTGATTGACTGAGTGTTTCTGTCATTAATGGTTTTATAGGACGTACAAGAAAATATGTATTTTTCATATATATCTTCATTGAGTGAGGGAAGTTCAGGTATAATAGAGGAAAGTGAGACATCTAGTAGGTCTAACAGGAGGAGATCAACTAGAGGTGATAATATCAGAAGAAAATTCCATAGACACATAGAATTTTTTCTTGTGAAAGGGGGATAATGTTCTTATGATCATGAGATCATAGAAAACATCGAGGTTCCCTTGAGGTACAAACATATAGTGAAACAATGGGTACCCAAGGATATTCTTGAAATAAACACTAATTTTTGTGTAAACAAAAGGATATACTAGATTGCTCCATCATCAATACATGGTTTGGGGCTATTTTCCATGGATGGCATAAATGTCTGTTACGATGGATTAACTGAATTTATGGAGTACGTAGGACCCTATTATATCTACAAATATTGAATACAAATAGTCCAATATACAAAAAGTATGCAAAGATATGGCTTGGCTGCAAATTATATACAACTAAAATACAATGATCAAAATAAAGGAGAAACTATCTACATTGATGAAAGACCAAAAGAAACGAGGAATATTGCAGGGTTTATAAATAGTACATGACCCGAAACCACAAATAAGTGACCCAATTGGGTATTTAAGGGGTGTGAAGGAAACCGTGTATTCGTATGTCCAATAAAATCAGTAGTTTCAGGGGAATAGTTATTGATTGATTACAATTTGAATCGAATAGATATAGATGTTGCTATTATGGGGGCAGTATGCATACTAATTTACCCAACCTGTAAGAAATGACTCTCATATTTTATGATTTTCATTATGTTCTTTACGGTGTTAATCCATTTGGAGAGATTCAGTCTGTTTAGTACTCAGAGTGTCCTATTTTTGTTATCAACATTTGAATTTCTCATAAATTTGAATTTATTTTTCATGATAATGATCATGGTTCTAATTTTACTGTAATGTGGCAGGATGATCGTGGTAAATCAAAAGCGGCCTCAGAATGGTTAAATGAATAACAATTTTCGAATTGCATTTAATGTGCATTTTATTTCTGTGGTGATCAATTATTTTATGTGTTTACATAACTGAATTATCATTTATTTTGTCGAATATGTAGTTGGCGAGACATGATGTTGATGATGATTCGCTTGGCGAAAGTGATTTATATGAATCCCCTGACCCTATGTTTTTAATAAGAAAAAATATCAATAAAGGAAACAAGGAACTAGCTCACTTGTTAGATATTCTAGATCAAACTCCTAAGGTTGAAGAAAGGATTAGAGAAGTTATGACAAGGCTTAAGACATATAATGTAATAACCATAATTTCAAGTGGTTTTATTTTTATTTCACAAGATCAATTATGAAAGATTGATTTTTAACTTTTACATTATCTAAACGAAAAAATGTTTTCTTTCTTATATAGAGATTTTTGGATCCTGCTAACACCAACATGCATGGTATCGATAGTATTGGTGTTGCACAGATGCCACAGGGTCCCAATGCAGGACCTCGTATAGCATCCAAGACACAACTATTCATATCTCCACCTTCCACACCATTAGGTGGGAGCCATGACACGCACACCGAGGAAACGACCACCCAGGTAGGCTATGGAGGTCGTGACGGAGATGAGGCCGATGCTTTGAAAAAATATATGGTTTATTTTCCTAAAGAAAGATGTGTGACCAACACAGGGACCCTTAAGGGAAATTTTATGGTCAATGGGGAAGGGCTTCCATTAAAGCAGGTTAAAGTCCCAGGATTTTTTTGAATTTTATTTTTTTCATGTTCTCTATGTAGACAAATATAAATCATCTAAATTATTGTTTTTAAATTAGTAATCATATAATCATTTTGCATGTAGGGAAAAACAATTTTTACAGGTCCTTGGAGAATAAGGCTTTCCTGATTTTTGGGCCCACCATATGAGAGAGGTGGAATTCCTAGAATTCCAACCTCAAAAAATAATTGATGGATTATCTAGAAAGCCTTTTTGGTGTAGATACATTTAATAAGACCTTGGCCACCGCCACAGCTGGCCAATATTTAAAATATACCCAAGAAACATATAGGAATCACTTGAAACAAAATGATAGGTACAAGCATCCTCTGATGATTCCAGAGAGGGAGTGGAAGGCCCTCATTGAGGATGCAAAAGAGAAGAAATTGTCAGATGAAGGAAAAACACCCTCTGGTCCCAGAAGGTAAATTACAATTTTAATTGAATACCTTCAATTGTTTTTAGATGTAAATAAAATTGTGGTATATATTAACATACTTGAAACTTTTGACGATAGGTTGACTGACACATCAAAGGCCACAAAATAAAGGCTTTCCAAATGTGGCCAGCACAGGCTAGGCTAGGGAGGCTACTTGAAGTTGTAGTCACAAATTGTAAGTAACTAAATATATTATTTGTATCGCCTAAAAATTTTTAGGTAATAGCAATGAATAACATAAAAATTACATACTCTTATGCAATGGAGGGTGACAAGTTTAGTACTGAAACCATGGAGGAAGACCTAAAGCTTGGTTACAAGTACGACTATAAATCAACAGTTGAACACCGAAAAATCTTGGGGCAGATACCAAGAACCACTTTGCGGGATAATCTATATAAAATTCAATCCACATTAACATTTATTATTAAAATAATATAGTCATGTTGGATATTATTAATATTTACAACTTTGTTTTAATCATGGGAGCAACACTTTCAATGAATGCACTAGTATTGGAGATCAGTGCGTTGATAGCAGTTTGCAACCAGAAGATGGTTCTGATCCCATTTAGTTCCAATTTTCCACGGGGGCACAGCCCCATGATGGTGCTATGACCGAGATGGCACATGATGGTAATATGGTCGTATTTTAATCATATACTTAATAATTTCGTAGTTATACATTTTGTACTTATATTTTTTTTTACTTATACATTTATGATTGTCCTTATAAATTTTTTGGTCTCAATAGTAGAGAATGTTGTACTTAAGGCTTGTACATTTGAAGAGGAGCACATGGGGGAAACCATTCCGATGGTGCTGACCAATGCACTAGGTAAATAATGACATTGCAGGTGTTTTTTTAATATCACTGAACTAGTTCAATGATATTTAAAAACTGACCATTTAAATTTTGTCTTTTTTTTTTGTAGGTGATGCCTCATCACAGCGGCCTCCATTACACCCTGAGTACCCCACAACTAGGCATGCTCTACATGATAGGATACAATCACAATCAGATTTTGAAGAGAACCCAGAGAACAAAGATGTAGATATTGATGAAATGATTAGGAACTATAGAGATAAGAAGAAGAGGCCGACTAAAAGTACTAAATGATGATGTACATAATTTTTTTAATAATTATTTAATATAAAATCTATTTTCACCATATTCCGCTCACTCCAAATGGATCAAGGAAACATTTTATTTCATTGTAAATAGTTGTGAATATTGGTATGTATATATGTTTGTTTTTGCTATAAATATTTCAATAGATTTATATGATGGGTTTTGGGGAATTGAGAGTGATGTGACGGGGGGGGAGGGGCCATAAGAGATTCTACCTTCACGTGGTTGGACCTGTTCAGTAGAGAATAATTTAATGGAGTCGTTTAATCTTGGAGAAAACATTCCTTGATCCAAGAGAGAAACAACAAAGTCAATGTTGACTTCGTTGCTGCTACTTCAAATCAAGGGAGACAGTTTGATCAAATATTAGACGCGTGGCTCCAATAAATTATTCTCGAAACTAAGATGATCTCATTCATTTATGTTTTGACACTCTCATAAAAATGCATCTTAGAGTAAATAATGCACTACAAATATTATTTGTATTGATTTTTTAGATATTTATAGAGGTTGAATGATTTTGGTAGGTACTTTATGATCTTTCTTCGTTGATTGAGGGAAGCTCAAGACTAACAGAGAGTCATATAGCTAAAGAGAAACATGTGGGGCCAACCATTCCAATTGTATTGTTGACCAGTTCATCAGATCAGGTGTGATTGCTCCTTTCAACATATAAGTTTATATAGCCATCAATTCTAGTTATTTTAATTTAGATTTGTTTATTTCTTTTATCATATATGCTCATCTTGTGAACAGAAAAATAAAAAGGCATTATTTGTTTTTATTTTTCCCTATATATAATTACAATTTTCCTATGACTTTGACCAAGGGCACACTACTCTAGGAAGCCTCCTCACACCTTCTTGTGACCATTATTCTTTCTATTCTTAGTCTATACCAAACATCACTAAACAACACAATGACTAGAATCATACTAAGCTCTCTATTACTAAGATATTGTTATGGAAACTACGTGATATGGCACTCAAAGCATAACTCGTATCTATAGGTTATCGAACTCACTATGAAGATTCTATATGATTAGAGTGGTATCATTCTTAGGAAGATATAGTATGAAGATTAAGACTAACTGAATTATTACTTGTATTATACCAATCTTATTGAGGCAATGACATCAATGAATATGGGAAAGGTGATTGCCTTGTTTCTCTAATAAGTTTCCATTACATGTTACCAGTCATATTGCTTTCCCATATTCATGTCTATTCAACGATAAACCTACTATTGGAACTAGTGTAATTTGGCAGTAGAGGTTATACAACCATTCTATGAATGATTTCCATTTAATTTATAC
The DNA here is from genome assembly GCA_010110895.2 of Picea sitchensis. Taxonomy (NCBI): domain Eukaryota; kingdom Viridiplantae; phylum Streptophyta; class Pinopsida; order Pinales; family Pinaceae; genus Picea; species Picea sitchensis. The sequence goes on along the minus strand of SNQJ01S0006683.1, from coordinate 25,878 downwards.
TCATATGATCTAATATCATGGACTAGTAATACCTGTATATCCTTATTTACTCCTATTGTGTGATGTATGTACCCGATGAGTTTAATGAATATGGAATAAAGGGGCCTTTGTTTTATTTCCGCATCTATTTTATATTATTGGCATGTGATCCTCTTTTTTCTAACAAGAAACACCAAAACATAAAGGTAAGCAATAATCTCATTAAGAGATAAGGGATAAGTGGTGGATAAAAAGGACCTAGTAGTGAAAGTCACCATTACATGAGGGGTTGGTCACTAGGCAAATAAGTACTCCCAAAAACTACCTTCGTGTGCACATGTGCAATGTTACTAAAGTCTAGTGAAGCTTAGTTACATGTATAAGTTCCCCACAAATGATGTTATAATGATCATCATTATGAAACTAGTTACAAGATTACATCAATCCACTAGACAACATTAAAACACATTCTAACATATCCCTCATCTAGAAATGAAAAAACCCAATGCATGCATCAATATGGATCTTTAAGTTTTGAAGCTAGCCATATGAATGGATCTTTAATTTTTTCAGCTTTATGATATGTTACAACCAAATTTAGGAAAATTTCTAAGTTCATGAGATGTGACGGGAACATGTGTAAAGAGATTGGAATTGAATGTTATTGATTGCAATCAATAACAATCAATTTCAATGTCACACCACTTGTTTCTCTCCATCCTCTTGTTGAGTTCTATATAATCCTCTCATTTATTCATATGATTACACACATTTTATAGCACTTAATTAATATTCAACAATTCAGCCCCAAAGAACTTACCTCAGAGTACCATTTAACTCTGCAAAATCACCTCTGGATATAGTGCACCATCGGAGGATCGGTGAAGGGGGTATATCTTGAAGATATGATGATAATTGTAGCCAACCCATAGGTAATTAAAATCTTTTCAAAATCATGTTGGTTTTCATTTTTAGAGAGGTTACAAGGCTAGGACCTAGGAATTGGATTGGAATTTGCTAAAACCTTTAACAATAGGACGGTATTAGTGCAACAACTTACCCTAATTATAATTGAAGAGTTCATCAGTTGATCCATAGGGCTCCCCTTGAAAGGTGGATGGTGGTTAAATAATTTGAAGCTACCTATTGTTCCTGAGTTTATACTTTAAGGCTGTAAAGTATACCGTCAAGGCATCCGCAAATGTTTAAAATAATAACTTGAGGATAAGAATTGAAAAGGAAGGGTGAATTAGAATCAGTTTCTCAACCGTCTCTGTCTAGCTTCCCATTGTTCTTGGATGCTAATATCTCTCTCAATAGCAGCCCATGAACGTTCTAATTCGACCCGGTTAGTTGTTGTTTGTAGGATGGTATTAAATAGGTTCAAAGAAATACTGGTTTGATCTTGAAGGCCAGGTTCAATGTTTGGGTGTCTACTATTTGGGATAGTCATGGAGAATAAGATTTTATTTAATTGTGAAAGAGTTTAATCAAATGTCCCTTCAAAATTTTAAGAGATCAAAATAGGGAAAAACAATTTTTGAAATTTAAAATACTAACATAAATACATTCGAGGCCGTTTCTTGGATTTGCAACAATTTGAGAATTGTAAAATAAGAAAGAATTACTATAGAAAAATATGAGGCTTTAATCAAGAAAGAATCTCATATTGTAACAGGTAATAAAGAAGGAAAACGAGATTTCTAATGAAAAGTTAAGTATTAAGGTTCAAATAATTCACAGGTCTTAAAATCACTGATAGCAATTTCAGAGGAAAAGCTGTAAATAATTTGATATCCAAATCAATCTGAACTATAAAAGATGTTTACAGATAACTTCAAATTGATTATTCATTAGAAAAACATTGAATGAAAAACATAATAAAGTATAGTAAACAGGGTTGAAGAACACATAGCTACAAATTGGCAGGATTCATAATATCGTTTGTATCATATATTATGATGGATTGGAAAGCTGTTATTACAATCGGCTCTCTCCAAAAAAAATCAAAAGCCTTTTCTCGGTATTTTGAAAATATATTTATACATCTTCATAAAAAATCTAGTTGGTGACTAAACCAACCCAACTTCCTAAGATACAGTTACATATATGAACTAATGTCAACGTTTACATTTCCTTTCTAATTTCTAATGATGAAAATATTAAAAAATCCTTTGCGTTTGTCTGTTGATGAACTTCCTTTTCCATACTCAAGGCCGGTGAGCAGGACTCCCAAAAATTTCTCAAAAACTCTGGGAGCGTTTGGTATCTCTTTTTCTTCAAACATGAAGAATCTTTTCTGTAATTTGGGCAAACGTTCTTCTATTATCTTCCTTGTGAGCTTAATAGTTTGCAACTTTAGGTTGGGTGTCACCATCCATTTGTCGATTTCCGTGATATTGATTAATTTAATTTTGAGATCTCTATCTTCATTTCCTCCGTCTCTTCTTTGAACCTTAGCTGGTGCTTGGCAATAGTAATCTCACCTAATAATCCGGGGCAGTCATTTTTTCCAATATTTAATGAAGTCCTTTATAAGAGATAAAAAATTCCCTTGCAATCATTATTGACATCTCTGGTTATTCTTTTATATTCAACCAGGTCTTCTTCCCACACTTTAAGTATTACGTCTCCTTTAACTTGTTCTGAAATGGATAATTTCTGAATTCTTTCGACTTCTTCCTTTGTTGAGAAGTCTACTGCCTTTTGGAAAGTGGACTGCTTGCAGCTTCGCTTCCCTTTCCTTGGAAAACATTCTCCAAAGGTTTTTTTCTTGAAAATAATTTCTTCCTTTGTTGAGAGGGCTACTGCCTTTTGGAAAGTCGTTCTAGCCGCTTTCGCTTCCCTTTCCTTCTGGAAAACATTCTCCAAGGATTTATTTGTTTCTTGAAAGTAATTCTGGACTACTTCTAGATTCAAAAACACTTTCTTCTATTCTTCTTCTATTTTCAAATGTATTCCCAATGCTTGTGTCCTGAAAATTTCAAGTTCTACTACTTGATTAGTAATAGAACTAATTTTATCTTGTAACTGTTTATTTTCTTCTTCCTGCTTTTGGACTTGTGCCTGTGTGACCTGTATTATCTATTTTGCCTCTTCTAAGTCTATTTTCATTTTCTGAATTTCTTGAATATCTTTTAGTCTAGCTTGTTCTAGACCCTTTTGTATTCCCCAAATGATATTTCTCTCAGTTTCTTTCAATTTGTCCTGTAGCTGAGTTATTGTTTGGTCTTTTTGTTCGAGCATGGTTGTTAAACTGCCAACAGAATATATATTTGTCGATGCTATAGCTCCCATCGTACCTGATAAATCTGTAGCAAATTCTCCATCTTTAAGCTTCTTTCCATCTATAATGACCCTATGTTTTTTAATGATCCCCTCTCCTCTTGGATGGATTTCCTGTTTCAAGATTGCTCTTCTCTTTTTACTGAAAAAGTAATCTGATGGAGGAATCTCATCCCTTGAAATTGGCTCTAGATCACTGACATACAGAGCTCCTTTGTGGGGGGTTCCATAAGTTGACTGCAATGGGGTTAAGGAAGTGATGGGACTACCGAGCTCTGTTGATGTTGTTCCTCCTGTATTTTCTAGAACATCCTTAGGGATTTTTGGGGTTGTTTCTAGCTCTTTTCCCTTCTTTGTCTCTGATTCTTTTGCTCAGGAAGCCTCTGTGTCTTGGGAAGGTATCTCAGTGTCCTTCATCTTGCCTTTGGTATTTTCTTTGTCCTGTGTATTTGTTTCAAGCCCTGGGGGAGGCCCTTCCTGTTCTAGAGGTGGGGTTAAAACTTCACCCTGCAAACTCTTGGGTAGGCAACTTCGCCTATGGCTCTGGAATGACGCGAATCCGGTCTGTGATTCAGGTGGCACGACCTGTACTCTATTCAGTACTTCTTCATAGGATTTAACATCCTTGAATAAATCATCATAGATTGATGTTTCATGCTCATAGGATTTTAGATTACAATGTATAAAATGCCTGCTTATTACTTGGTAGGGGTCATACTTTCTGTGTTGAATATCTACTAATTTCACTTCTTCTAATGATTCATCCTCTACCTTAGAATGACCTAGATTTAATAAAGAAAATTTCCCAATATGTACAGGGAAAGTTGGCCATGACTTCTTCTGAGCTGCTTTTAGTTCTAATCCAACACCACCCTTTACTATCTGATGGGATACCTCCCTGCACACCAATATGTCCGGTAGGAATTTAGGGAGTGCATGAGGGGGAATGGAACAACCATAAACCCTAATGTAGGAAAAATTCTCCTCAATAAACCAGTCGACAATTGCTTTAAGATTTTCTGTGATTGCATCAGAAATGTGAGGGGGTTCGCATCCAAAAAATATTTTATGCATCGAAATTATAATAAAATGACAAACCTCATAAAATGCATCCTTATCATTTTCTTCCCAAAGGGCCGAGTGATATTTTTGAATGGGTTCTGGACAGGAAATGTTCCAACTCCAATTCATTAAGGGAAAAGGAGTCACATAACAGATTGCATCCATAATGTATGTTGACATGTAAAAGGCTGCTGGTTGTCCCTTTGATTTTGCATCTTTGTAGTTTGAGATTTCCTGTGTTAGTTTATCTGACAAAATCTTATGCCAGTTAAAATCATTCCCTTCTGAAGCTTCTTCTAAAAAGGGCACCTAATCTGCATGAAAATGGCAGGGATCTTTTCTCCCGAAAAGTCTACATAACATAATAGCTACACATACCATGTATTCATTCAAGGATGTTGTAGCATAAATCCCATGGGTATCATCTCTAAACTTTGCTGGACACCTTGCCCATTCTCTAATCATATCAGGATATGTCCGATCTGCCTCAATGCATTCTTTCCTCTAAAACTCTGCTAAAAATTCGGCATTAAAAATATGTTTAGGATTTGGCGAGAATTTATACATTACTTGTATGTGTTCTGGCCTGAATGAGTCGACGATAACTCCTTGATCGTTTAAGATTCTCCTCGTCGGTATATCGACCTTTTCCAGGGCCCAACTGATCATATCATTGTATGCCATGAGTTGCGGGCACGCAACGATCTTATGAAGATTTGACTCAGCTATGTCTCGACAATGATTTTGAGAATCAGGATGAGCATTCTGGAGTTCATATTCCAAAAATTCAGAGATTTGAGTCCAAGATTTAATAGAGTCTATAGCGTGTGGTGTGGTGTCAGAGATGATATCTCCTTCATGTGCATCTTCATTCTTCTTCGGTGCCTTTTTCGGTGCCATGACTTTGCGTTTAATTGAAAACCTGTCACAGAAAATGGATGAATGAGCTCAACTAAGTGTTTCATGCGCTTGATAAAATGAAGACACAGACATTTAGATGTTCACTTTGAATACATTTACAAGGGACGAGATTGACACAACTATCAAGAATTCAAGGCTTTTAATGCGGAAGATATATTTTTGAGATACACATTTAATGTCCGTATTTAAGCACCTTCGTTTTTTTTTTTTTAAATTGGGGACACTTTACTTAATTGGAAAGAGAAACATGAACGAACACTTAAAAATAATGATTATCATTAATGTTGTTTTTGAAAAAGGTTAAGTAATGCTAATCATAGATTAAAGCTGAAAACTTTGTTTTTTGGGATTTCGGAAATCATGATGTCGAGAAGTATGTCATCGATGAAATACGATTTCCGAAATTGCGAAATCACGACGTGTTAATTAAGACTTAAAACATTTTTAGTGAAGTAATTAATTGAGATTAAGTGTTTTCAGGATTTCGGGGATCATGTTGTCGAGAAGTATGTCATCGATGAAATCTGATCTCCGAAATCGCGAAATCGCGACGTGTTAATTTAATGATAGGACTTAAACTCATCTTAAATAACTAACTAATCATGATTAAGGCCAAAACAGAGTTAGTTTGATTTAACACGAACTATGGATCGGGGTTTCGTGATTCGGGATTTCGGGAATCATGATGACAGGAGATGTGTTATCACTGAACCGTGAATCCCGAAATTGCGACATGATTGTTTTAACCCTTAACCTTTCACATTAGAGAATTAATTAATTAATCTGTGTTTTAACTAAGACTTCAACGTTTCGGGAAATTGGGGATTGGGATTTCGCGATTTGATTTGCATCGAAAAAATATGTTTGCAGCAAACCCCGAAACCCGAAAAAGGAAAATTTAGGCATTAGGGATAAAAAAAAATTAAGAACTGTTTCAACACTACCAATAGATAGTTAGCCTCAGTTTCTAACAAATACCTCTCCTATGCCCGACATATGAAAATGAATTCAAAGGGACTTGTTTATTTCACCTTGGAAAGAGGTAGATTTCATCATCCAAAATTTCATAACTTGTGAGGGGATGTAAAACATGGTGTTTCACTACTTTGTCAAACTCATGATGCACCTCAAGAATGAAGAAATCTTAAACATGACATTCTTCTTGTAGTGTGATGATTGAGGAAAACAAAGGTAGAGGGTAAGTGAGAACTGTAATGTGAATTCACCTACAGGAACACTGAAACAATTAATTGCCAAATCCTAAAAAACAGAGCATGAAATGAATTATGTTTCAACAATTGAGATAGATTTAGCATAAGAAAAACATGGGATGAAGATAATTTACATGGAATACCAATACCATACCAATACCAATACCAATACCAATACCAATTCCATACCAATACCAATATCAATACCATACCATAACATACCAATACCATACCAATAACATGCAAATACCAATACCATACCATTGAATACCAAAATAAATACCATAGCAATACCATACCATTGCATACCAATACCAATACCATTGCGTACCATTCAATGGAAATGGTATACATTGACAATGTTATGCATACTAATACCATTTCCAATACCATACCATGCCATACCAATAACATTGCCAATACCAATACCATACCATTGCATACCAATATCAATACCATTTCATACCATAATGGTATGCATTGGCAATGATATGCATGCCAATACCATACCAATACCGATACCAATACAATACCATACCATACCACTACCACTACCATACCGATATCAATACCATAGCAAAAAATGCTCGACAAAGTGTTCTTGAAAATCGACCTCATCTTCAAAAATTACACTATGCTTCATTGACCAAAACCCTAGTTCCAGAGATACTCCACAAATGGTTTTTTGGTCGACAAAATGATAGCATAAGGGCCCCACTAGATGAAAACCGGTGCTCTTAATCCAATGAAACTGATGGTTTGTGCATCTAAGTCTCGGTTTGAGTTTTATTGCAAGTTGCGACTCGCCTCCACAAGCCATTTAGGGACAAGTGGTCAATTTGGTCCATGGGAATAAAATCCAAACCGAGTAGCATAACAGACTTATGTAATCTCCCACAAGTCTGTTTGGATAAGGTCCACACGACTACTCTAGCCAAAAAGACCCGACACATTGTTATTGAAAATTGACCTCCTCTTTATAAATTTCACTATGCCTCATTGACCAAAACCCTAGTGTTGGAGATACTCCAACAAATGGTTTTGCAGTCAAAAAAATGAAAGTGTAGGAGCCCCAATAGCTGAATCTCGGTGCTCCACATCCAATGCAACTAAGGGTTCGTGCATCCAAGTCCCGATTTGAGTTTTATCGATAGTTGCAACTCGCCTCCTGAGTCCTCAATCCATTCAAGGACATGTGGCCAATTTTGTTCGAGGGCATAAAATCCAAATCGAGAAGCATAATGGAGTTCTGCAAGTTCCAACAAGTTTCTTTGGCCAAGGCCCATGTGACTACACTAGAAAAAAATGCCCGATAGAGTGTTCTTGAAAATCGACCTCATCTTCAGAAATTACACTATGTCTCATTGACCAAAACCCTAGTGTCGGAGATACTCCAACAAATGGTTTTTCAGTCAATGGAATGATAGTGTAGGGGCCCCACTAGTTGAAAATTAGTGCTCTTAATCCAATGCAGCTGACGGTTCGTGTATCTGAGTCCCGGTTTGAGTTTTATCTCGAGTTGCAACTCGCCTCCTCAATCCATTTAAGGACATGTGGTCAATTTGATCTAGGGCATAAAATCTGAATCGAGTAGTATAAAATACTTTCGTAATCTCCCACAAGTCAATTTGGCCAAGACCCACGTGACTACACAAGCCAAAAACACTTGACATAGTTTTCTTGAAAATTGACCACCTCTTCAGAAATTTCACTATGCATAACAGACTTGAAAATCAACATAGTAGCATAACGGACTTCCGTAATCTCCTGCAAGTCTATTTCACCAAGGCCCACATGACTACACCATCCAAAAAGACATGACACAATGTTATTGAAAATTGACGTCCTCTTCAGAAATTGCACTATGCCTCATTGACCAAAACCTTAGTGTTGGAGATACTCCAACAAATTATTTTTTGGTAGACAAAATGATAGTGTAAGAGCCCTAATGTCGAAACTCAGTTCTTCGGATCCAATGAAACTAACGATACGTGCAACTGATTCCTGGTTTGAGTTTTATCGATAGTTGTAACTCGCCTCTTCAAGTCATTCAAGGACATGTGGTCAATTTGGTCTAGGGGCATAAAATTGAAACCGAGCAGAATAATGGAGTTTTGTAAGCTCTTGCAAGTATGTTTGGCCAAGGCCCATGCGACTACACTAGCAAAAAATGTCCGAAAAGTGTTCTTGAAAATCGAGCTCATCTTCAAAAATTGCACTATGCTTCATTAACCAAAACCCTAGTGACGGAGATACTCCAACAAATGGATTTTCGGTTGACAGAATGATAGCTTAGGGGGCCCACTAGCTGAAACTCAATGCTATTAATCCAATGCAACTGACGGTTTGTGCATCTAAGTCCCGATTTGAGTTTTATCGCGAGTTGCAACTCTCCTCCTCAAGCCATTTAGGGACATGTGGTCAATTTGGTCTGTGGGCATAAAATCCAAACTGAGTAGCATAACATACTTCCATAAGCTCTCGCAAGTCTATTTGGCCAAGGCCCACATGACTACACTAGCCAAAAAGACCCGACACAGTGTTCTTTAAAATCGACCTCCTCTTCAGAAATTGCACTATGCCTCATTGACCAAAATCCTAGTGTTGGAGATACTCCAACAAATTGTTTTCTAGTCAATGGAATGATAGTGTAGGAGCCCCAATAGCTGAAACATGGTGCTCCAGATCCAATGCAACTGACGGTTTGTGCATCTGAGTCTCGGTTTGAGTTTTATCGATAGTTGCAACTCACCTCCTCAAGCCATTCAAGGACATGTGGCCAATTTGGTCCGAGGGCATAAAACCGAAACCGAGCAACATAATGTTGTTCCGTAAGCTCCTACATGTATGTTTGGCCAAGGCCCATGCGACTACACTAGAAAAAAATGCTCGATAGAGTGTTATTGAAAATCGACCTCATCTTCAGAAATTGCACTATGCCTCATTGACCAAAACCCTAGTGCCGAAGATACTACAAAAAATGGTTTTTCAGTCGACAAAATGATAACGTAGGGGCCCCACTAGATGAAACTCAGTGCTCTTAATCCAATGCAACTGGTGGTTCATGCATTTGAGTCCCGGTTTGAGTTTTATCGTGAGTTGCAACTCACCTCCTCAAGCCATTTAGGGACATGTGGTCAATTTGATCTGGGGGCATAAAATCCAAACCGAGTAGCATAACGAACTTTCGTAAGCTCCCACAAGTCAATTTGGCCAAGGCACATGTGACTACACTAGCCAAAAATACCCGACACAGTTTTCTTGAAAATCGACCTCCTCTTCAGAAATTGCACTATGCCTCATTAACCAAAACCCTAGTGTTGGAGATACTCCCACAAATGGTTTTTCAGTCAACAGAATGATAGTGTAGGAGCCCCAATAGATGAAACCCAGTGCTCTAGATCCAATGCAATTGACGGTTCATGCATTCGAGTCTCGGTTTGAGTTTTATCGACAGTTGCAACTCGCCTCCTCAAGCCTTTCAAGGACATGTGGCCAATTTGGTCCTGGGGCATAAAATCCAAACCGAGCAACATAATGGAGTTCTATAAGCTCCTGGAAGTCTGTTTGGCCAAGGCCCATGCGACTACATTAGAAATGTTTTTCCAACAGAGTGTTCTTGAAAGTCGACCTCATCTTCAGAAATTGCACTATGCCTCATTGACCAAAACCCTAGTGCTGGAGATACTCCAACAAATGGTTTTTCGGTCAACGAAATGATAACATAGGGGCCCCACTAGCTGAAAGATGGTTCTCTTAATCTAATGCAACTGATGGTTCATGCATCTAAGTCCCGGTTTGAGTTTTATCGTGAGTTTCAACTCGCCTCCACAAGCCATTTAGGCACATGTGGTCAATTTGGTCCATGGGCATAAAATCCAAACCGAGTAGCATAACAGACTTGCATAATCTCCCACAAGTATGTTTGAATAAGGTCCACACGTATACACTAGCCAAAAAGACCTGACACATTGTTCTTGAAAATTGACCTCCTCTTTAGAAATTGCACTATGCCTCATTGACTAAAACCCTAGTGTTGGAGATACTCCAAAAAATGGTTTTCTGGTCGACAGGATGATAGCATAGGAGCCCCAATAGCTGAAACTCAGTGCTATGCATCCAATGCAACTGAGGGTTCATGCATCTAAGTCTCGGTTTGAGTTTTATCAATAGTTGCAACTCCCCTCCTCAAGCCATTCAAAGACATGTGGCCAATTTCGTTTGGGGGCATAAAATCCAAACCGAGAAACATAATGGAGTTTCGCAAGCTCCTGCAAGTCTGTTTGTCCAAGGCCCATGTGACGACACTAGAAAAAAACGTTCGACAGAGTGTTCTTGAAAATTGACCTCATCTTCAGAAATTTCACTATGCCTCATTGAACAAAACCCTAGTGCTAGAGATACTCCAACAAATGTTTTTTCAGTTGACAAAATGATAACGTAGAGGCCCCACTAGCTGAAACTCAGTTCTCTTAATCCAATGCAACTGATGGTTCGTGCATCTGAGTCCCATTTTGAGTTTTATCACGATTTGCAACTCACCTCCTCAAGCCATTTAGGGACATGTTGTCAATTTGATCCGGGGGCATAAAATCCAAAACAAGTACTATAACAGACTTTCGTAAGCTCCCGCAAGTCAATTTGGCTAAGGCCCACATAACTACACTAGCCAAAAACACCCGACACAATTTTCTTGAAAATCGACCTCCTCTTCAGAAATTGCACTATGCATAACGAACTTTCGTAAGCATAACGTACTTGAAAATTGACACAGTAGCATAATGGACTTCCGTAAGCTCCCACAAGTCTGTTTGACCGAGGCCCACACTACTACACTATCCAAAAAGACCTGACACAATGTTCTTGAAAATTGACCTCCTCTTCAGAAATTGCACTATGCCTCATTGAACAAAACCCTAGTGTTGGAGATACTCCAAAAAATGATTTTTCGGTAGACAAAATGATAGCTTAAGAGCCCTAATAGCTGAAATCTGGTGTTCCAGATCCAATGCAACTGACGGAACATGTAACTGATTCCTAGTTTGAGTTTTATTGATAGTTGCAACTTGTCTCCTCAAGTCATTCAAGGACATGTGGCCAATTTGGTCTGGGGGCATAAAATTGAAACCAAGCAACATAATGGAGTTCTGTATGCTCCTACAAGTATGTTTGGACAAGGCCCATGCAACTACACTAGATTTTTTTTTTCGACATAGAGTTCTTGAAAATCGAGCTCATGTTCAAAAATTGCACTATGCCTCATTGACCAAAACCCTAGTGATGAAGATACTCCAACAAATGAATTTTCGATCAACGAAATGATAGCTTAGGGGACCCACTAGTTGAAACCTAGTGCTCTTAATCCAATGCAACTGACGATTTGTGCATCTGAGTCCCGGTTTGATTTTTATCGCCAGTTGTAACTCACCTCCTCAAGCCATTTAGGGACATGTGGTCAATTTGGTCCAGGGGCATAACATCCAAACCGAGTAGCATAACAGACTTACGTAAGCTCCCGAAAGTATATTTTTCCAAGGCCCACGTGACTACACTAGCGAAAAATACCCGACATAATGTTCTTTAAAATCAACCTCCTCTTTAGAAAATGCACTATGACTCATTGACCAAAATCCTAGTGTTGGAGATACTCCAACAATTTTTTTTCAGGTTGATGGAATGATAGCATAGGAGCCCCAATAACTGAAAACTTGTGCTCCAGATCTAATGCAACTGAAGGTTCGTGGATCCGAGTCCCTTTTTGAGTTTTATCGATAGTTGCAACTCACCTCCTCAAGTCATTCAAGGACATGTGGCCAATTTGGTCCGAGGGCATACAATCCAAACTGAGCAGCATAATGTTTTTTCGTAAGCTATCGCATGTATGTTTGACCAAGTCCCATGCAACTAGACTAGAAAAAAATCCTCGATAGAGTGTTATTGAAAATCGACCTCATCTTCAGAAATTTCACTATGCCTCATTGACCAAAGCCCTAGCTAGTGCCAGAGATACTCCAACAAATGGTTTTTCGGTTGTCAGAATGATAGCGTAGGGGTCCTACTAGCTGAAACTCAGTGTTATTAATCCAATGCAACTGGTGATTTGTGCAGATGAGTCTTGGTTTGAGTTTTATCATGAGTTGCAACTCACCTCCTCAAGCCATTTAGGGACATGTGGTCAATTTGATCTGGGGGCATAAAATAAAAAACGAGTAGGATAATGGACTTTCGTTAGCTCCCACAAGTCAATTTGGTGAAGGCCCACATGACTACACAAGCCAAAAACACTGTAAGGTAGCTAGAGAGGTAGTGGGGGGGCCTAGAGGGCCCATAGTGATAATAGTGGAGGTCATTCAATGTAAGGTGGACTAGGTCCACTATATTATTAAATAAGGCCCACTATGGTAGTTAGATATAATAAATGGGTA
>SNQJ01S0006683.1:0-12985 GCA_010110895.2 Picea sitchensis | reverse complement strand
TGGAGGCCGAATTTGCCCAAATAAATTACAGATCTGAGTTCCTCTCACAATTTCACCCAATTTCAAAAACAAAATCAGCCGAAACGGAGTCCGGGAAGTGAAGTTATGAGCATTTTAACTTCAACAGTTTTTTAGGGTTTTTTCAGAAAAAACCGCGATTTTTTGTTGTAACTTATTATTCTATTATTTTGGGTTTTTTCGTGACGGCTGCAGGACCAAAGGGTTCATAGGGTGCTCAGATGGCTATTTCTTCTCAAAACCTAAAAGAAATTCTTGAATCATTCAAAGCCCAATTGTTTCACACATTGGATGCTAGATTGGATGTGTTAGCACAAGGCCTCACATACAGCCTCACAAATATCATCACAGATGGCCTCAATGATAGTTTTTGTAGTATTCAAGATTCATTGAATAACATGCAGGAGAGATTTCTTATGGAGGGCCTCAAGGATGAATATAATCAAGAAATATATGCTTGGTATCATTTTGAGGATGATTGTGATGATTGGTATATGGATAGTTGTCATTTATGAGATGACAACCACTTCCATATTTTATTTGATGACTCCACTCCACCTTCTGTAGAGAAAATCAATGTCCCACATCAGGAGCTAGTTACCAGCGTTCAGTCTGCATATTCTACAGTGGAATTATTCCTTCCAGATTCTGCTATGACCCTTTTCCACTATGTGGATGGATCTTCTTATTTGGATCCACATGATAGGTGTCAGTCTTTGAAGAATCATTTGGAGTTGGTTATTGGGTTCCAAAATATTCCACGGGGACTTCACATGAGCACTTGGACATGGGACCTGGGCTTACAATGGTGTTTGGACTACTTCAGCATGGTGACTTTCCTTTCTACATGGGACCTTGGTTCTTCAGTCTTCTTCAACATTATGGTCCACAATTATCCATGGGACCTTGGTATATGGTTGTACATCAAGCGTTGAGGACAACGCTTTCATAAGGGGGATGAAATGTAAGGTAGCTAGAGAGGTAGTGGGGGGCCCTAGAGGGCCCATAATGATAATAGTGGAGGTCATTCAATGTAAGGTGGACTAGGTCCACTATATTATTAAATAAGGCCCACTATGGTAGTTAGATATAATAAATGGTTAATTAGATATAATTAATGTAAGAGGACTTCTTAGAAGGTTCTACTTCTAGAAGATTCCTCCTTTAGAATGTTCTTAGGAGATGATAGCACTATATAAAGGGGTTCAAGCAATGTAACGAGACATGAAGAGAAATATTGTATTTGGAGCGGTAGCTCAATAGGAGGATGCCCCCTCGAAGAGGCAAGTGAACATGAGAGGATCCCTTCCATAATAGGATCCATTGTATGGTGTTGCCCTACCTTAAGGGTTTGGTAATAATAAAGTGTGGTTTCTTCTATCTTTCTTGTGGATCTATTATGTATTCAGTATTTGTGGTGATTATATTGGTAGATCTATTTTGGTTCTTAACAAACACCTGACACAGTTTTCAGGAAAATTGACCTCCTCTTCAGAAATTGCACTATGTCTCATTGACCAAAACCCTAGTGTTGGAGATACTCCAACAAATGTTTTTTCGGTCGACTGAATGATAGTGTAGGAGCCGCAATAGCTGAAACCTAGTGTTCCAGATCCAATGCAACTGCCGGTTCGTGCATCCGAGTCCCGGTTTGAGTTTTATCAATATTTTCAACTTGCCTCCTCAAGCCATTCAATGACATGTGGCTAATTTGGTCTGGGGGCATAAAATCCAAAACAAGTAGAATAATGGAGTTCTGTAAGCTTCCACAAGTCTGTTTGGCCAAGGCCCATGCAACTACACTAGAAACGAATGCCCAACAAAGTGTTCTTGAAAATCGACCTCATCTTTAGAAATTGCACTATGCCTCATTGACCAAAACCCTAGTGCCTGAGATACTCCAACAAATGGTTTTTTGGTCAACGAAATGATAGCATAGGGGCCCCACTAGATGAAAACCAATGCTCTTAATCTAATGCAATTGATGGTTCATGCATCTGAGTCTCGATTTGTGTTTTATCGCAAGTTGCAACTCGCTTCCACAAGCATTTAAGGACATGTGGTCAATTTGGTCCATGGGCATAAAATCCAAACCGAGTAGCATAACAGACTTACATAATCTCCCACAAGTCTGTTTGGCTAAGGTCCACACAACTACACTAGACAAAAATATCTGACACAGTGTTCTTTAAAATTGACCTCCTCTTTAAAAATTACACTATGCCTCATTGACCAAAACCCTAGTGTTGGAGATACTCCAACAAATAGTTTTCCGGTCAACAAAATGATAGTGTAGGAACCCTAATAGCTGAAATTCGGTGCTCCACATACAATGCAACTGAGGATTCGTGCATCCAAGTCCTGGTTTGAGTTTTATCGATAGTTGCAACTCGCCTCCTCAAGTCATTCAAGGACATGTGGCCAATTTCGTCTAGGGGAATAAAATCCAAACCGATAAGCATAATGGAGTTTCACAAGATCCTGCAAGTCTGTTTGGCCAAGGCCCATGAGACTACACTAGCAAAAAATTCTCGACAGAGTGTTCTTGAAAATCGACCTCATCTTCATAAATTGCACTATGCCTCATTGACCAAAACCCTAGTGCCGAAGATACTGCAAGAAATGGTTTTTTAGTCAACGAAATGATAGAGTAAGGGCCCCACTAGCTGAAGCCCGGTGCTCTTAATCCAATGCAACTGACAGTTCGTTCATCTGATTCCCAGTTTGAGTTTTATCATGAGTTGAAACTCGCCTCCTCAAGCCATTTAGGGACATGTGGTCAATTTGGTCCAGGGGCATAAAATCCGAACCGAGTAGCATAATGGACTTCCGTAAGCTCCCTCAAGTATATTTGGCCAAGGCCCACATGACTACACTAGAAAAAAAGACATGACATAGTGTTTTTGAAAATCGACCTCCTCTTCAGAAACTATACTATACCTCATTGATCAAAACCCTAGTGTTGGAGATACTCCAACAATTTTTTTTCTGGTCGACAGAATGATAGCATAGGATCCTCAATAGTTGAAACTAGGTGCTTCAGATCCAATGCAAGTGACTGTTCGTGCATCCGAGTCCTGGTTTGAGTTTTATCAATAGTTTCAACTCGCCTCCTCAAGCCATTGCATACCAACACCAATGACATTGCATACCAATACCAATATGTAGTGAAGTGTTGGAATTCTTAGTGAAATCCAAATTGTCTAGGAATAAAACCCAACTCAATCTCTATGGTTAGTGATATGTCTACATGTGCAAATTTATTGACTCTAGAACAAGGTAAGAAAACCCATGTCTAGGAAATAAAAAATGGATTCGAAAATAATGTTATTATGGGCAATGTATTCTAGAAATAGAATACAATCATTTCTATTTGCAATAGAATTAGTAAACCCCTGTTGAGAATTAAATGCATCCATGACTTAGTCCACGATGACTTGGAGAGGTTCCTCAACTTGTTAATGGCATGAGCCTTGTTGGGAACCAAACCCAATATTCCAACACCATAATCAAAATCCTCTTCACTATATCCGATCTAAACTAATACTCAAGGAATATAGCATCCATGGTTGTGCAATAATAATTGCATTTTTGTTATGGAATTTCACTTTGGAACACAAAAAGTTCATGTGGGGATTTTAGAATTTCCCATTGATTGTTCAAAGGAATTCCTAAATGGTATGTTGGGTCATGGTGTTAGCACTAGGAGTCACCTTCAGATTGCATGGAAGGCAAGCCCAGTACCCATCAAGTTATATGTGAATGAAAGAGTGTTTTAAAGGGTCAAAGGGAAAAGGACTCAAATGGTAATGTTCTAACTCAGACAACAGGGCTAGCATGCACCAACAATTAAGGTCTTGGCTAAATTCTATCAGTATTTCAAGAGTAAGTATGAATAGAGGGAAGACTTGAGTGAGAGGAGTGTAGGGACTGCTGCAAAAATTTGGTCTACAAAAGTCTAAGGAAGAAAGTTTATAATCACAAGATCTTCTTGACATCAGAAACTAGGGAAGCTAAATAAACATCATGATAATATAATGATCAACCATCCACCATAAAATCACCACAATAATTCATGTGAATCTTTCAAAACATGAAAATTTAGCAACAGAAGCAAATAGACTGGAAAGGAAGCTAATTTCTATTAGCCAAAAAGTCTTAAGTCCAGTACATCACTAGATCATAGTTACTTTATCAAAATATTACAAAATAAAGGGAGCCTTTCTCAACCATCCGAACCTGCTAAAGAAATTGATCTATCTATATATAACAATAAAGGGAGGAAACAACTAGAGGTATGAGCTGGCCTGTTTCCCTTGAAAATCTCTAAACATTTATTTGTTCTAACAACTAGAAAAACAACCTATGCTATAAAACAAGGAAATGTTGGTGACTAATCCAATCATGCTTATAACTGCTTTGATCCTCTTTTGTTGTTCAGATCTTGTTTTTCCATGTGTCCCTTTGGAGCCTATAGTTGTCTTCAAAATTCCAACTACTACTTCTGTAAATTTCTCCATTATCAACTTATCCAAAAAGCTGTTGGTCTAGTCCTCCTAGATTCTTGGTGTTTGCTGGCAATTTTCTTGGGTAGCAACTCTGGGTAGTGCACCGTAAAATAGAATAAGGAGAGAAGGTAGCACCTGTAGGTAGCACCATAGTGCTGCATATATGCGCCAACATTGGTCCTCTGTTGAAATATTGGGTAGCGCCTATAGGTAGAGCCCCTGTGTTGTGCCTGTGTGTAAACCTGCTCCCTACCAAATATTATGTAGCGCCTATCGACATAAATGCAAGATCTTTTGAAGGCTCTTTAATCGACTTCTGGGGTTGAAAACAAGGGATATGGTATCATTCGTGGCAATCATGACTTGGGGTGGTGGAATGATAAACGTGACGGGCGCTATGGAAGTTCCTGATGAGTAGGGAATGCTTCCAATTCAAAAATATGATTAGATAGGTAAGAGAGGAAAATGAGGCATGCTTGTGAGGTCATGAGTGAGGAGAGAGGTGTGTCACATCAGCTTGATCATGGGAGGTATCAACCTAGGGGAAAATCATGAAAGGGACCAAAAAGAATAAACCATGAGCTAAAAGGGTTCAAGGATCAAAAATCGAATTTAGGATCAAAACATGATCTATAACTCAAAAATTTTAGTCATCCAAGGGGTCCTATCAAACATAACTTTAAAGGGTTGAAAAAAATATTTTTTTTGTTTTAAAAAAAATATTTTTTTTGTTTTAAAAAAAATAAAATCCAAGGCTTTCAAAAAAATAAAAACAAACTAAAAGACCCAAGGCAATTTAGTGTGATAACAAATGGAATGCAATCATTGTTGGTTATTACTAGATTCACCATTCCCATGAAGCCTTGACATTCTTAAATTGGAATTCAATCATTGGGTCCCCGTGACATCTTGACATTATTCAACAAAATGAAAGTCTTGGGCAGAAAACCTAATGTAATCATCTTGGCCAGTGTTCTACCTACATGTGTAGATTTATTGGCTCTAGAATAAGGTAAGTAGGTTGATGCAATTCAATCATTTCTAGTTATTCCCATGCTAGGAATCCCCATGAAGCTTTGATATTCTTCAATGAAATGCAATTTTTCCTAGGCATAAACCCAACTTAATTGTTGCTAGTGTTCTACCTACATGTGTAAATTTATTGTGTCTAGAATAAGGTAAATTGATCCATGGTTATGCAATAACAATTGGATTTAAATGTAATGTTTTTGTGGGTAGTGATCTTGTATAAATGCAATGCAATAATCAATAATTATTATAGAATTAGTAAACCATTATTAGGATTGATATGTAGCAAGCACTTAATCCATGTTGACTTAGTGAGGTTCCTCGACTCATCATTGACATGATTCATGCTAAGAACCAAATGTAAGATTTAACACCATAATCAAAACTCTTTCCACTATATCTGATATAAATTAATATTGATTAAATCTTACATCTGTGGTTATGCTATAACATTTGTATTTGGTTATGTAATTTGGCTTTGGAACAAGGTAATAAGTTCATGTGGGGATTTTAGCATTGCCCATTAATTGTTCACAAGATGCCTAAATGGGATGTTGGGTCATGGACTTCAATCATTGCAAGTTATTCCCAGATTGTAAATCCCTATTAAGACTTAACATTGTTCAATTGTAATGGAATCATTGGGTCCAAAATCCTTGACATTCTTCAACGAAATGCATGTCCTAGGCATAAAACCCAATTCAATCATCATGGTTAGTGTTCTATTGCATATTTATTGGCCTTGGAACCAAATAAGTCGATCCTTGGAATGAAATCATTATTGGTTATTCACAAAGTCACAATCCCCATGAAGCCTTAACATTATTCAAAAAAATGTAAGTTTTCATGGGCATAAAACCCAACTCAAACATTGTGGTCAATGTTTTGTCTACATGTGCATATTTATTGGCTCTAGACCAAGGTAAGTAGATACATGGTTATGCAATGCAAATTAGATTTTCATGTAATATTATTGTGGGCAATTGTAATGTAGAAATGTAATTCAATCATTGTTGGTTGGGATAGAATTAATAAACACTTGTTAAAAATGAAATGAGGAAAATACTTAGTCAGTGACTTGGCAAGGGTTCCTAGACTTGTCAATGACATGAATCTTTCTATAAACCAAATACAAGGTTCCAACATGAGAATAAAAATTGTTATACTATATATTATCTAAATTGATAGTCAAGGAATCTTACATCCACGGTTAAGAAATATGAAGTGCATTTATTATGGAATTTGGCTCTAGAAAAAAGTAAGAAGTGCATGTGGCGGTTTAGAAATTCCCACTAATTGTTCAAAATAATACCTAAACAAGATGTTGTGGTAATCATTATTGGTTATTCACATATTGTCCATCGTCGTGAATTCTTATCATTCTTTGATTGGACTGCAATCATTAGGTCCCCATGAAGCCTTGATATTCTTCAACAAAACACAAGTCCTAGGCATAAAATCCAACTCATTCGCCATGGTTGGTGTTTTGTCTACATGTGCATATTTATTAGCTCTGGAAAAAGGTAAGCATATCCATGGAATGAAAACATTTTTGGTTATTCCTAGACTCACCATTCCCATGAAATCACAACATTCTTCAATGAAATGTAGGTTATGCTAGGAATAAAACCCAACTCAATCACTGTGGTTAGTGTGATGCCCACATTTCTGGATTAATTAGCTCTGGAAAAAGGTAATTGGATACATGGTTATCCAATAAAAATAGGATTTGAATTTAATGTTGTTGTCGACAATGGTATTATAGAAATGTAAAGAAATTATTGTTGGTTCAGATACATTAGTAAACCATTGTTTGGAATTAAATGTAGCAAGCACTTACTCCATGGTGACTTGGTGAGGTTCCTCAACTTGTCAATGTCATGAGCCTTGCTAAGAACCAAATAAATGATTCAAACACCATAATCAAACATAATGCATGCAACATCTTATGTCCATGGTTATTCCCTTTACATACAACAAAATAAATGTATGACTCTAGAATAGAGGAGAGTCAAGGTGACATCCAACATCTAATCGTCAAGCAGAATGAGCATTTAGAGAAAACATGGATAAGCATTAATTCATAATGTTATGAATGCTATCAAAGGTTATCCTTTCGACAAGTGAATAATGTTATGAATGTTATCAAAGAATATCCTTTAGAGGCATGGCTATGGAATACAATTTGGATTTGAATGTAATGTTGTCATGGAATTGACATTTTTTTTATAAATACCTACAATATCGTCACTATTGCGACGTCTTGGAGTGTCACTCCCATAGAAACCATGTCAGAGTTAATCCTCTTACCGTCGATATTTCCACCATTGCCTACGTAGATCTTATGATGTCTTGGAGTATCTCTCCCATAGCAACCACGCCCGAGTTGATCCTCTTACCGTCACTATTGCCACCATTTCATACACCGGTCTGACGAAGTCTTGGAGTGTCGCTCCCATAAAAAACACATCGGATCTGATCCTATTACCATCGGTGTTGCCACTATTTCCTATGTCATTCTTACGATGCCTGAAGACGTCACTCCCAATGCAAACGTGTAGTGGAGATTGATGAAATGGTACGTTAGAATTCCGATGTCTATGATATCATTGTGGCGATGAATATATGGGATTTGGACAATCAAATATGAGATGAAACATGTCTGCATGAAATGTCGCAATGGAGACAATAGATATGGCATCAAAAAAGTGACGTCATGTGAAACGACGTTTGAGGGGGTCCGATGTTTGTCATTCTCCTACAATATAAAGTGGCAATTGCGTCGAATGCGCCTTCATAATTTGACCCAAATGTAGTAGTGCATAGGCATTTTTGTTCATTTTCTCTCAATAGTAGGCCACTCCCTAGTTGAGTTTATGAGTCCACAAGGAGATCCGACCCACTGGTTGTTCACTCTCCACACATAACAACCCCAAAACCGAGGTTCTACTCCCATAGTAGTTCCTATCCTCCAATGCTCTCTTTTCCCCAAGACCTGCACTACCCAAGGAATGTACCCCCTTCATTGTTCACAGTCCCTTGGGTTGTACCATTTGTTTAATAGGGCCCCTAGTGCACTTGGCTGGCCAAGAATATTTGATTTGAGGACTCTAGGAACTCTCAGTTGCTTCAATATTTCTCACAACAACCTCCACAAGGCTCTTGAGTCATTTCCTCAATATGGAGAATGCACGACATACTTACAACCCATTTCGCAGGCACAAAGGCCTCTTTTTCCAACATAGCCATAGCCCAATAATGGCCTCCTTCAATCACAATATGGACGATGTTCTTTTCAACACTCATCTCTCTTCTTGTTTCCCCAAAAATTACATGTAAAAATTGTCTCCCCTCTCCATACAAATTTCCCCCTCTTTTTGTAAGCTTGCTTTCTTGACTTGACATACACTCTTCTCCAAGTTGATTGTACTTTAGCCCATTCTCTCCAATAACTATGGGATGTGACTCCTCACACCACCCTCTTACATGAGTTTAATGATTGGATTTATGAAAATTCAACAACAAATAGAAGGTTATATACAATGATAATAATTTAGGAATGTGGGTTTGGATTAATACCCATGCATAACTCCCCTTTGGACTCCTCTCTCTTGTGGAATCATAGCTCCCCATCGTTCTTCATATCTTTCATATCGCATCCAACAATTTTTATTCTTATTAATTATGTAATGCACATAATACACAATTCATCTCTCGATCACATTAAATCAATCAGGGCTCTTCGCTCCCAACACATCGACTTGTTATGCTAATTCACATTTATACAATTATATTATAATTCACAGGGATTAAAACCATGGATGTTACAATTATGGGCTCTTGTAAGATCATCAAATAAACTGGCCCTCTTGGCCAACAATCACGACCCTCTTTCCCCACTAGTGGATAACTTGACAATCACCACTTCACAACATGAAATCATTGCATTAGTCATTATATCAACATTTCAAAGAAACAATCCACATTCTAACTCTCTCATGTCAACATGGGAAAACAACATCATTTTCATCACCAAACGTCTTATCATAAAAATTACATGCAATTATATCGTGTCATCACATTAAGAGGTATTTTGATAAGAAGTCTAACCTTAATGTATCCCTATCAAAGATATAACATTACATCAACAAAAAAGACAGATCCACATGTTATCATAACATCATAAAAATGAAAATCATATCGACATATCTAACATGCAGGGTATATAAATATCGAGAGTGTATGAATACTATCTTTTATCTCTAAAGAACGAATCATCACAACATCCATCTAGCCCATGGACATACTAGTTTATCAACCTATAATCGATACTATGAGTGCTAGTTTGTGATCAAGATATCGATTTTTTTTTACAATCATTTCCTCTCTTTTAACCACAATGTTGGAATATTATAGAATATGTATAGTCACCCTATCAGATGCCAAGTTTCCCATTTAATACATTACATATTTCCTTAAGCAAGAATTTTTTTAATAAGGTCACTTAATCACACAAATACTTCTCCTAGCAAGTTCCACCATTCAGTCACATGAAAATGAAACCCTACCCTTTACCATTAAGTACATAAGACAAAATTTCGAAAGAGAAAGGATCATGTTTTGTTCTGCAATCAATTCTCTAAAACATTTCACGCTATTGTTATTTTTTATTCGTATGTTTAAATTTTTAGGTTTCTAGATGCAATTAATCCCCTCAATATTACATTCTCATCAAATCTAGGTAGTTCTACATTTCTTATTGTGTTACAAAAGTCTATCTTAGTGTTACTTGATTGATGCATTAGTAAAACCAAATGTGGTGGAATGAGACATCTCACCTCATTGATAGATTAGACAAGACTAGGTAGTAGATAAATCCTTTAGCTCCCTCTCGATCAATCTCATTTTGGATTCATATATGTAAGACTAAATAATTTTTCTAAGAAATTAGTAACAAGCATCACACTAATACAATTTTCAGGAACCAAATATTGCAAGGGAGACGCAAGAAAAATATATTTCCTAAAAGTTCAAAAATTGAGTCACTGGACCTGCTGATTGATATTCCAACCTCCCTTTCACATAGAAAATACATCATAAGGAAAAATATATAACCCTACCACTGAGAAATTTCAAATGATACTTTCTAGCAATAAGGAAGTTGTGCCAAATATTTGCACAAAAGGATCGTTCCTTCTCCATGGAATCAACTATTTCTCACCATAACTCTATACCAAAAAAAATGTTATAGAACGCCTAATATATGATGAAATAAATTTAATGTCTCCCGAGCCAAGACATCATTTATTCGAGGAATAAAGAATGGTTGTTCCTACTTCTACAAAATTTCAAGAATGGAAATCATATTTTGTAGCTGACAAAGATTTGATATCCCAAGTGAAAGGTCACCTAAAAAAAACTTAATATTTTCTCTTCTAGGAGCCTTGGAAAAGAAAAAGTAAGGATGCTCTAATATGAACATATGAACCTAATAAAGGTTTAATATTAAAAAAATAATCTGTTCCTTGATGATTTCAACAAACCCTACTATTGAAAAATCATCAGGGCTAGAATTTCACACTCTAATAGCTAGACCAACTAAATTAAATCTTATAGTTGATATATATCTTGTTATATAATAATAAATTATAAGTTCTAACACAAAATACAATCATCTGTGACAATATAACCATTCAAAGGAAAATACCTAACATTTTTGAAAATGGCCTCCTAAACAATAACATCATAACAAACCACTGGAGGGTTGGATAGAATAGTACGTAAGATGATAAAACAAAAAACACTACTAAAGAGACTAGTGCTTCTCATGCATTCAGGGTAATTAACCTCTATCATTTTCCTCTACACTTCAATATCAATCAATCCATTTTGTTTATTGATGCACACTTAACCTCAAAACAAAATGTCATTTACGATTCTACTTTTCAACATATCAACTAATTGATATTTTCCTCCTCCTTTGTCATATACTTTTTCAAGCAATCTATTAGGTTGGGCTTGTTAAGAACCAAATATTTCCATATAGAAACACCACAAATATTCATAGAACAATATAGAAAACCACCACTTTATTATATCAAAACCCTTGAGGTAGGGAAACACCATACAATGGATCCTATTATGGAAGGGATCCTATCCTGTTCACTTGCCTCTTCGAGGGGGCTTCTTCCTATTGAGCTACAACTCACAATACAATATTTCTCTTCATGTCCCATTACATTGCTTGAACCCCTTTATATAGTGCTACCATCACCTAAGAAAATTCTAGATGGGGAATCTTTTGGAAGTAGAACCTTCTAATAAGTCCTCTAACATTTATTATATCTAACGACCATAGTGGGCCTTATTTAATAATATAGTGGACCTAGTCCACCTTACATTGAATGGCCTCCACTATTATCACTATGGGCCCTCTGCCCCCCCTGTTGTTGGGAAAAATACCCTACGTTTTAGCAAACTAGGGTCAGACTTGCATGCAGATTTTGACCATAAAGAAATTAGTTTTTAACCTACAACCCAAAACTTAAACCCCTCTTTCACAATACATACATAGAAAAGGACTACTAACCTGGTTACCGACGTTTGATGTAGATCCTCCGTTGCGCTATGACCACTTGCTTACGCTGCTCCTTCCACAGATGACCTGAAATCAAGACATATAACAACTATGCATGCATGCTACTTCTCTACTAAAGGGTTAGAAATTAAGCATACATTAACCAAACCATAGATAACTCATGAATTAGGACGGGAAAAGTATTCTTTATTACTTGAAAAATGAATCAACTTACAATCAAAGTCGAGACCAGCCACCGCTCCTTGATCCTGATCCTAGGCTCCTCTTCTTCTGTCCTCCAACTAATTTGCGTTAAATCTCCTTTGGCATGAGGAAAGGCTAAAGGGTTGGGACAATGGATTACGTAAATGGGCAGAGTTTCTTCGCTATATTTTTTCCTCCTCCAAATGGTACCCCTACCCCTTCTTTTATAGGCTAGAAGGAGCTAGGGTTTTGGACGAACCCTCGACCATGCATGGCCGGGAGTTTCAGTTAACTGACCCATAGATTTTTGTTCCATTGGCAACTTTCCTTTTTTCATGCTTTGTTAGGTACACGCGGGATGTAGTGAGCCAGCTAGCATGTACACGCGTGCAGTAATGGGTTAGGGCACGTGGGACTTGACCCAAGAGGATTTCCAAATAGTTGTTCAACAGATGTTTTTGCAATGAAGGGATATGAGTTGGCCTGATGCCAGGTAAGCATGTGTAGTGCAATTTAGGGTTATAACAGATGCCCCCTAATGTGTGAGGTCAGAAGAGCATCTGATGGCCGAAATACATTACCAATCTTTTACCAATCTTTACTGATGTGCTGAATGAGTGAGCCCAAGGATCAGGAACCAGGAGGTGTC
>SNQJ01S0006682.1:272479-292076 GCA_010110895.2 Picea sitchensis | reverse complement strand
TATGTGTTTGTTAGGCCAGGGAGCCTAAGTGTTGAAGGCCAGGAATCTGTTGTTGTACTTGTATGTATGCAGAAAGATTAATAAAAAATATAAACACCGCCAGGTGCAGACCAACCACGATGAATGAGTGAAGGGGGACTGAGCGTCCACAGAATGGGCAAGGTATTAGGGGATGGAAGGTGGGAAAAAGGGACTAAGTGTTGAGCCAAGGGGCTAAGCCTAGGGGGCTTAAGCCTGGGATTAATATTTTAATATTATTCCCAAAAAGACATGTGTATTTTATTTTATCCTAAGTTCCTGGCAAGGGGAAAATGTGCAAAAGGGATGCATGTAGTGGGAATGCATGCAATTCCCAGGGTGAAAAGTGTCAACCCTGGTGCATGCAAATATAATAGCCGAGATGAACCATGTGAGGGGGGGGCGTCTCCATTCTACCCGACTGACCGAGCGTGAACCCATCCAATCTCTGCAAGAATACCCTGGTACAATCCCGAAACCAAGACCGTGAGACTATCCCATTATTACTGGACCTGTTTGGGAAGCGTGTGTCTGTTTTTCCCAATTGGTTGTTGCGGCCACGCAGTGCTGGAATGCGCGTGGCATACTCGCCAGAGTAATCTTGTGCTGAGCTTGTGTATGACCTCTCTTCTGAAGAGGGAGGCGACTGTGGTTGGAAGAGGCAGGTTGTCAGGCCTATGAGCAACTCTGTCCCAGTGAAAGAGTTTGTTGGGAAGTGATTCTTCCAGAGAGTGCCCAGCACCAACTACGGGCTCTGAGACTTCCTAATCCGGCCTATTGCCAAGACCCAGAGAGGGAGGTTAGCACCGATGGACTATGCGTGTGAAGGTGTATACTCCCGGGCGGAACAGGCATGTGGGGAATGAGAGTCTGGTAGTAGTGGGCGTAAGATGGCATCTTTGGGAAGAATTCTTCTAGATATTTATGTGTTGTTTTCCGTGTAACCTTAGCCTAGCCTAGGATTTCTTTCCTTGGGGTGGAGCTCAGTCCCAGCTCGGGGGTGACCCACTGTTGAGATGATGAGCAGTGCGGTCTAAGTCTGGGAGGTTCGTGGAAGGCCTGCACTTGGTTGGTGGATTTCACCACTGTTACAAGATAAGTATCTAACTAAATTCTTATCACATTTTGCATGAATGTGCTACATAAATTATCATGTTTTCCGCTGTGTATATGAATTAATGTTAAATGCTATGGATTGTTTCATTGTAGCCGTAAATTATACATTTTACTCTGAGTTAAATGTATTTCTTTACTTGAATGCATGTGATTATATAATGGCTATACGAATTATGTGAAAGTGCATGTACATAATGTTACCTAGTGAGTTATAAGCTCTGGGTAGGAAAAACGGTACACTACAAATTGGTATCAGAGCGTTTATAAGCCCAGATTTTTGAAAGGGGTGTGTTACATCTCCATCCTTCTTTCTAATAGGTATGAGATTAACAATCCAATCTGAGTACCTAAGAGGTATAATAATGTGGGCATCCAAAATATTTTTGATCTCTTTTTCCATGGTAGGCAGTAACATAGGACTGAAAGATTTGAGTTTTTGCCTAAATGGTTTTGTATCTTTTTTCAAGGGAATCTTGTGCTGAATTACTTCAGTGTCGAAAGTCTTCAAGTCATCATATTTCTAAGCAAAGATGTCAGCAAACTCCTTTAACATTTCACCGTAATCAGCCTTTTATTTTTCAGTCAAATGTGATGCTAAGTTGACATGTTTAGGATCCTGTTCACTGGCTACATTATACTGAAAAACTTCTGAGTCTTCTTCCCTCTTTTCCAATTTGACAACCACATCATTATTATCAAAAATCTTTTCTAAAGGAACCAAACCTTTAGGGATTATGTTGTTGGGCAGTTGTACTATTTCATGTGCTACAATTTTTCTTCTGAACTTTGGCTTCTCAACTTCCTCATCATGTTCATTCTCCAAATCAATTTGCAAATCTGCAAACTCATCTATTACTGCAAGAAAACTAGTGAGTTCTGCATCATCCTCGAAAACCTTCCAGAATTTTACATTGTCAGGGAGGGATGGCCTATACTTAACTTGAATTTCGTATTTCAATTTATGAGGTAGAGGAGGTATAAAAGCACAGGCTGACACAGTTAATGAATCAGCCAATTAATTCATTGCTCTGGGTACATATGAAATTTTGAAATCTGTAAAAGTATGAATTTCTCTCAAAACTTCATCTCTATAGGCTTTCAACCTGACATGTTTTGCTTGAAAGGACTTGTTTGCCTGCTGAATGATTAAATCTGCGTCTCTGAATACATGTACTCTTTTAATCTCCATCTCTTTGGCTGCATTTAATCCCAGGAGCAGTGCCTCATACTATGCAATGTTGTTAGTCACTTTAAAATCAAGCTTAAAGGACAAATGATAAGTTTTCTTTGAAGGAGAAATCAATAGCACCCCTGCTCCTACTGATTCTTTGGTACAAGCACCATCAAAGAACATGGTCCAAATATCATCTTCTGATACTTCTAAGGACTGAACTGCGGGCTTCCTAAGCAACAATGCATCTGGTAATGAATCATCAATTTGTAAAATGCAAGATCCCATACCTGTGTCAACTGAATAGATAGGATGGTTGGTTGGATTTTGTTCGTCACTGATTACATATGCAAGCTGTGATTCCTTGTATAACCTTCTGTTTACTCCTCCAAAAATAGGGATACTAGCATAGGAGAGATCCATTTGAAGAGTGCCACCTAGCCTCTTCATCCACGATCTTGATAACAAGAATCCAAATTTAGGTGGGATGTCTACCACTACTATATCCATAACCATAGTTTTCATGGATGCTTGGGTTAAAGTTACAACCAAGTCCTTGATCATTCCGAGACATTTGACTTTCCGAGATTCAAAAGAGAAAAGATCGTGGTAAGACTTAGTAATCTCTAACCAAGATCATCCATGACCGCCTTTGGCATTAAGTTGTGAGAAGCACCGGAGTCCAACAAACAGTTATGTAGTGTTTTGTCATGAATGTTTAGAGAGATGTAAAAAGGCGGACAACTTTCATCTCTATCTTATATCATTTGGCCCAGAGTAATGGTTGGCTTTTCATCATATATATTAAGAATATCAACAGAAGGGGATATGGATTTGGGAACCAACATTTTGAGGATATCTTTCTTGAATGTTTCATTTTTCATTGACTCAACCAAAGGGATGGGAATTTTAATTTTCTGTATTTCAGCCTCAAAATTAAAAGAATAGGAGATTTTATCAAAGACCTTTACCTCATTTAAAGGAGCTTTCTGAATGTTTTGCTGGTCAGTAGGGGTCTGACTTTTCTGAATTTGTTGTTTGACAGGGACAATAGTCTTCTTGGGAGGAACTGGTGCGTTTGCTTTTGAAGGATCTGTTTGTTGATTCTTTGATTTCTGATCTTTTTTCTCAACGGGGGCTGTGCTCTTTTTGGGAGAGGCTGGTGCATTTTGTTGGGCAGTATCAGACTTAGATCTGATATTATATCTGTTCTTCTCTTCCATTGAAAAAATGCCATCATCGGCAGAATTTTCCTCTGTCTGTTCAGTCATCAATGCCTCTTCATAGTCATGCTGTGTCAGATAAGATTTCCCTGTCTCCTCTCCAACACAATGAATATTATCTTCTCCATCTTCTTGATAATCACCTTCATCTTTGTCCATCACGAGATTATGAAGAGGAGCCTTTATCCTCTGATCCTCAGTAGGATTCCTTTCTCTTTGCAAAATCTGCATTGGCTGATTATTTCTTCTGAAGTTGTTGGGATTTTGATTTGAGTTTCTACCTGCATAATCATAAGTGCCCCTTCCCTTGACAGGCTACTTATTTTCAATTTTGAACTTAGATATCTCAGAGATTAGAGACTCTAACATCTTAGCCATTTTATCTAACTTTGGGTCAGCACTTGATGAAGAAGAAGCTTCACTTCTCAGTCTTCTCCTATCAGAGTTTCCCTTTAGCTTTTGAGCAGCCAAAATATTTGATTCCGCCTCAAGGGAAACATCTTGCATCAGAGATAGTGTTGGTGACCTCCTTTCTCTCAACAATAAACATAACACTGAGTCAAAAGAATCGGAATATGTGATTTTGGCAGAGGAATCTGAAGGTTTTATCTCTGCTGGTATTTTACTGTACATCCAGTTAAACCTTTTAGTGAAATTAGAGACTGGCTCACCATTTTGTTTCCTTAGATTTCCAAATTCAATGATATAGTATAGAAAATCTCTTCTATCACCCCAGTGTTTCAAGAAGGTATCATCCAATTGCTCAATGCCAGCTATTGAGTCAGCAGGGAGTTATTTGAACCACTTCCTAGCATGGCCATCTAAACTTTGGACAAAAACTCGTGTCCAAGCATCTTCCTCCTCAATATCAAGGTTTTCAGCATAACTGTAGAAGGCCTCAATATGTTCTTCAATAGTCACATCGCCCTCACCTGTGAATTTGGGCATATACTTCTGATAGTCTCCTGTCGGCATAGCTGCTACTGGGTTTGGCAATATTAGTGGTGCATACCTAGCAGCTAGGATTTGTTGCATCTTGGTCAAAGGAGGTGGTGCAACTATAATGATTAGGGGTGAGAGAGGTGATAGTTTTTTATTTGATTCCTCAACACTGGGGGAATGTAAATGAGGTGAATTCTCTAATGGGAAAGAGGTTTGATATGAGGCTCTGTAAAAATTTGCAAGCTGTTCAGCTAAGTTTTCTTCACCTTTAGCATACAACTCTTGAAGAAGATGTTCTACAGCAAGGAGGCTAGTGTAGATGTTTAAATGATCTTCTTTCTGTTGTGAATGAAAAGACTCAAGAGAGGAAGAACTATGATTTCTTTCTAAGGTCTTAGATGCTTTTTCAACCAATTTTGAATCTATCAATTCATCATCACTGATATTTTCCTTTTGATAAAAAAGACTTGATTCTTCAACAGTAGTTACAGTTGCTTTTTCATCAGCACTCTTGGAAAACAATTCAAATTTTTCCGTAGTAGATTTTCCAGAACTAAAGAGAGGATTACCTTTTGTGTCTGATTTTGAAGCTTGACCCTAAAATGTTTTTCCTCTTCTGAGAATTAGTTCTGGATTGGGCACTAGTGTGACAAGTGATTCTTGTGGATTTTCCCTGGTACTGATCCTCTTAGGAGCCAGGATGAACTTGTGGAGTCGCCAGATAGATAGTTACAACCAATAAAATGTCTAATCTTTGTCTATCATCAAAGATCAGCTCTGTGTCGTATCCTAGGAAAGCAGAGCTTAAATTTCGTTTCCCCGGCAACGACGCCAATTTGTTATCACTCCAAGAAACTCTTTGGGGTTGTAGACCAAAGATGCTTGGTAACTCGAGAATATGGTAGCTTAGGTATATTTGGGACAATGGGATAACTCAAAAGCTGATGAAAGTAACCACTTATCATGTAACTGAATAACACAGTTCTTTTAGAGAACAATAATTAGACAACAGAGTTGAAAAAGGGGATGAAGAATACTAATCCAGATAACCAAATACAACCATATGCAGGGTCATACAAGACAGTAAGAAATTCTTTAATCCAAGTTTATGAGCTTAATAAGAAGATGACAGTTCTTAAAAGCTAAACTAAACTGGAATAAAGTGCAGAGTCATGAAATATATGAAAGAATCTGATATTGAAAACAAAAGAGGACTGTGATTCTATTATCAGAATAAGAAGTCAAGTACAATAGCTAGAAAATGTCTCCCAGATTGAACCTTTATTTCTTAGAAAAGATAGACATTTATAGCCTTTTACAATCGGTTTTTTAGATCCTGAAAACTTGGATCTGTATCTAAATATAGAAAATAAAACTAACTAAATACAATTGATAAGCAAAGACTAATTCCTAGAACTCGAACTGTCTTCTATGTTGATCTTGACATCTGTACTTCATCACCTTTAGGACTCTGTTGTGTCGTGGAAGGGTAAAGGCATCTGTCTTATGTAGCTGGACTCTGTTAATAACCATAACCGAAACTTTAGTTGACCAATTTAGCATTTGGTCTCAAAATCTCCACGAATCTCTGATGCTGAGTGTTTCTTGATTAGGTGGTTAATCCTTCGATGCTCTCAGACCGTTTTTAAATACTTCAAAATTGCCTCGCTCCAGCTTAGCTTTCCAAAAATTTATTTCTGTACTTTCACCAGCTAATTCACCTTATGATCTGTTGGTTAGCTTGGGAAAGTTATGCTTTTTACCAACTAACTGGTTGTAAATTTACCCTTTGAGCTAGTTAAAGTTCTGTCTTTGGCCAAAAAGGAACCTTTCATCTCCAAAACTGTTGTTCTACCAAAAACTTAGTGTGCCTTTGATTTATCTCCCTGCATATTCACAACAACCTGGGCCAGTACCTGTAGATCTGGATGTGACTTACTCTTCTGCTTCAATTTCTTAATTTTCCTCTTAAGGCGTTTTGCTAACCACCACAAACTGTTATAGTCCTTGGTGATTTTCTTGTTTTTCTTTTTGTTTTTGACACTCTCACGAGCCAACTTCTCAAATGTTGCATTTGTCTCTGCAAAATTGTCAGATAGAGATTTGTATCTTGCCTTGATTACTCTTTCGAAAACCTCCTATTGTGCAATCACTTCTTTCAGTTGCTTAATTTTTTGTGATTTCTTTGACTTTTTTCTCTTTGATGTTTCATCTTCATCAATGGGATTAAAAGTCTCATAGTCTTGTGCAATTTCCATGGAGTGTTCAGGGCTTTTAATGGTTGGACTTTCATCTTCTTGCTCTGGCTCTGTTTCCGAGTTTGTGTATGGTAAATTGAGAATGCTTGTCTTTTTTACTGTAGGCTGCTATGAATTGGTTTCAAAATCTAATTTTTTCTTTGCTCTTTTAGACTTTATGATGGAAATACTATCCTCTTGTGGTCCTGGAAGATATCTCCTCCTCCTTGAGCTACTCTGAGGAGTTAACTTCTTTTTTCCAGTTTTCTTCTACTCATCCATGGGTTGAGTTTGAGTCTCAAAGCCTTCCCAAAAAAGAAAATGTTGCCAAGTCCTTCCTCTTTGTCTGAGTTCTTCTAGAATTATTAGTTTGATCAAGCCAAAATGACAAAGGGTGTTTTTTATGCTTAGAGGTTCATCTCTAATATTTTTACATACTTTGGTTAGGCTTTTGTGGAGGAAGAAAGGTAAATTCAGGAGGGTCTTCCCTGTGAAATGATCTAAAAGTTTGAAATGATATAACATTAGTTTGTCATACCTGCCTTCTGAGGTGATATAGAGTTGAATGCCTTTAAAAAGGTCCTACCATTCATCTTCCAGATGAGAAACTGGCATGCTTTTCTTCCAGGTGATATCTCTGAATTCTGCCTTAAGGTATACCCTAAAATTCAAATTCTTGGTTGTTGTTGTCTTAAACCATCTCTGGCCTCATCTGGGTAAGCTGGTTGCTGTGGCAATGATGGCTTCATCGACTATCATTTCTACAGAACCCACACTAGCTCTGTTTCCATCATATGATTTAGCAAATGCTTCAACTGTTATTTGGTGGCAACCATTTTGTAAACTTTCAATATAACTCATGCAACCTGCATTTGAGAAACGTTTTTGCACATCTGTATGCGACTGTAAGAATGGCAGGCTATCCAATTCTTTCCTCAGCAATAAACCACTTTGTTTCCTTGCCATTTGTGACTCGAACCTTGGACAATTGGTAGACATTGTCATGGTAATTTCCTGATTGAGCCAAGGTTTGGCATTGGTGAAAACTCTCGGTGTTGCCAATTCAAATATGGAACCATACCATATTACCTCTGAACAGTGCGTGTTCAAAATATGAAGTGTTGATTTGATGTCGCAGGGTGAGTGGTACTGCTCCTTTACCTGTGATGATGAATGTGAATTCGTCATCTCCAATGCTATCATTGCTAAAGCATGCATTCACGAGCACGATCCGCCATAATATCCGATTAAAACGTGCATAACGGTATCCTCATCATCATTTGCTTCGACCAGCACCTCATTATAATTATGTGATGTGTGTCGAGCGTGTCTTCTTTTCAATTTCTGAAATCGTGGAAGAAAAACACGTGTTTTGTGCTTTCACCAGTTAACATGTCTACGGGAAAGTACTCCTTAACTGTTGAAACCCAATGCTTTCACTAGCTAACATCAACCTTGCAACATGCGTTAGCTGTTGAAAAGCTTTTCACGAAATTTTATAAAAACAACCTTTATGGATCAACTGATTTCTAAGGCATGAATTTAAAACCTAAGTTTTGACACTAGAAGAATCTAAAAACAAATAGAGAATCCTACAAATGACCATGCTATCACCTACAAAATGAAACCAAGTGACTGATTCATTTTGGGAGCTTTGTTGTTGATAGAATCCAACAATCTTATTATACTATGGCGTGTAAAACACTCTTACTTTTATTTTATATTGAATGATGATTATATTTTTTCAATTAATTTTTAAATAAGATATGATGGGATATTTCTTTTGTTAAAAAAAAATTTAGGTTTGAGTTTGAAATTCTTCTATTACTCACTATTAAAAAAATGTTTTACTTCAAAATTATGGCTATCCGATGTTTGATAGGATTAGAAAGATTCCTATTCCACCGAAATTTAAAAAAAAATTATTCCAATTTAAAAATATTGCTTTATTGAGGAAAGGAAAATCCATCAGCTTTTTCAAAATAATTTTTTAATAACAACCATTTTTAAAGAGTCTATTATCGTTTTAAAGTTATTTTCCTTCAAAAGATTTCAAGAGACTAAAAACAACGCACTCTACCAACAAAGTTCAATTCACTTCTTTTTTCAATGTTTTTGTAAGTTGATCTGGAATTTATTGTTGCGTTGTTGTTGCACTTTTAGCAAAGCAAAACTAGAGACCCCCAACGGCATCACGTTTGCCATTTTCCACATACCTCCAACCTTCCTACTTTACCACCTCTTTTTCTTTGCAGTTATCTCAATCTGCGGTATTTCAACCCGAAAACAGCGGGTGATTTCTCCCTCCCTGCCTGGTCGTTTTATCCTATATTCATTTCAGCAAACAAATAAGATCAATGCCTCTAACTTGGTACGCTCATGAAGCAATCATTTTAGCAGAGATATGGTGTATATTTTATATCTTTCACTCTCACTATATATATATATATATATATATATATATATATATTCTCTTCAGAGTTGGTGTGGCTCAATAAGTTGAAATCTAAAATAAGTTGAAATCTAAATTATGTTATATTTGTAACTGTTAGGTTTAAATGTAGAATCCCTTTGAGGGAATTCGGTGGGGTGCTTTTATTAGACTTGTATGTATGTGTTTATCATTCTATTTTTCTCCGGTTGCAAGCTCCATTCCTAACAAATGGTATCAAAGGACACGTTTGTTGGTCGAAGAAGCAAGGATGGTGTTGTGAAGTAAGTGTTGGCAGTGCTACAACAAGGCCAGAATGATTATTTACTATGCATATGGGATGACATTGCTATTGAATCGGATGATGTGATGATGTGCAGGATGTTGTGCATGTTGAAAAAGTGTCGACTAATGTTCTATGCTGTTGCATGTATGCATATTACAATGAACAGTTTGTGTAACTGGTGAATCATATTGTAATCAGTTTGTTTAATTGTTTGACAGATACTATATATACTAGTATACTTATAGAGGTGAGGTGAATAATGAACAATGTAGTGTAGCACACTGTGTGTGAAGAGAGGAGAGGAGAAGATGGTTGTATACTTGTGATTCATTATTGTAATTTTCCTTTGAATAATAAGAATATGGATTACCATTGTCTAATGATTTTTCTAATATTGATACGTAAATAACTGTTAATTGTGAGATTATTGTTATGTCTTGTGGTTCTAGGTTTTTCTGCTTATCAATTAATTTTATTCTATTTATACTTCTGCTGCTTAACAAATGATATCAAAATACAGAATTGAAAGATTTGAAAACTGAGGAGAAGAGAATCGGATCGTTGGAAATCTGTGCCCAGAGTTGAAAGATCCAAAAATAAAGGAAAAAGAGGATCGCTTGATCAAAGTTAGACAGAACATAAGGCAAAGGCAAGAGATCTCTCGGCTACATAATCCATGTTGGAAGGGCGATGGTAGCTCTCCAACTTAACGTTTTCCCGTTTTCCTAAGATCATCCGTCCCCTACCATCGAGACAGGCGCTATAGCCATTTCGGAATTATCGCTCCCACACATTACGGGAGGAGCGATGATCGTGAAAAGCTCATTTTTGTATGAAAGCTCATTTTTGTCTTATTACGCATATGGAGAATCGTCCTTGATGGAGGATTTTTAAAATAAATGGGATGCTTTTAAAGTGGATCTTTTTATTTGGTAGTGGAAGATGTTTAAAATAAATGGGTGGATGCTTTTAAAGTGGATTTTTTTTTTTTTTTTAAGGTTTTAAGTAAATATTTATTTTGTTTTAAATTTTTTATTTAAATATTTTGGGGTTTAATTTTGAAATATTATTATTTTTTTCGTATTAATAAGGTTTGGTTTTATAAGTAATGGTTTTGAAAGGTTTTTGTGCTAATGGAGAAAGTGCAGAGTTCTAAGTTTGAGGTGGAGAAATTCAATAACAAGAATTTAACTTCAAGCTATGGACGTTGAAGATGCAGAAACAACCAAGAAACAACAAGACTTAGGCATGAGTTCCCCTGGTTTATCAGGTCACTTATGAATAGTCTAAACATGGATTTAGGTAGATTGAATATGTGGGAGGGGCATGTGTGTTGAGTTAACCTTGAGTCGGTGAAAGAGTTAATGGGTTAAATATGTTTTTTATGTCAAAGCACGTGGTTTTTCGGGTCCATGTTTTTTGGGTATCCCGTGGTATTGTTTCCACTGATTGCATGTAATGAAACCTATAAAATGCTTGGTGAACTCCATTGTAAGTGGGCCTGGAGGTAAGCGGTGAAGGCTTACTTGTTCGGATTTGGTTAAGGGAATGTTCGTGTTAAGGTGGAGCACCGAGACTCCAATGAAAAGTCCCTAGAGGTGAGCATAAAAGGTCCATTTGGGTTGGTTTGGCCGGATTTGGTCAAAGTTGTTTGAATGCAAAATTCGAGGTGGAGCAGTGTGTCCAGGTTAGAAAGGTGGGTCTATAGAAAGACTGATGATCCAGGAGGCTCCTTGGGTCCAGAAAATGCTCAAAAATGGAAGATCTCAGAATTGAATGAAACCAATTCCATTGTGACTGACTCATCGTGTTGATTCCAGCTATATATTTACTTTCTCAAACAAATATTGTATGCGAGAGTTATCACACTCTGACCGTTTTCTCAAACATGAAAAAGGTCAACAGGTCAACATGCAAAAAAAGTCAATGTTGACATCAACATGACATCATCATGATGACGTAGCATTGATACATGCGGCAACATAGCAGTAGTTTGATTAGGCATGGGGAAGATCCACTCAGAAGTTGACAAGTGGCATTATGTAAGCAAATGAAGAGGTGCCACGTGGCACCCTATCACTGGATGTCAATTTAAAAGTTTGTTGGGGTTCATGAGATTTCAACCCATGACCTGTGGTCGAGCGCAAGTCTTGGGAAAGGACCAATGGCCAACGCACCAACGTTGAAGCTTGGGGGTTAAAACCCACTTC
The DNA here is from genome assembly GCA_010110895.2 of Picea sitchensis. Taxonomy (NCBI): domain Eukaryota; kingdom Viridiplantae; phylum Streptophyta; class Pinopsida; order Pinales; family Pinaceae; genus Picea; species Picea sitchensis. Next base: position 280,442 of record SNQJ01S0006682.1, on the reverse strand, counting down.
ATTATAGTTAAGGGAAAATGTATTATTTATGGTGGTGGAAAGGGGGTTGGAGCTAAGCCCCAACCCGTAGTTTCTATTTGTTTCACATAACCACAGGGCACGAGTGTTATTTTCTTAACTACTAGCGCGGGGGGGGGGGGCACANTTTTCTTAACTACTAGCGCGGGGGGGGGGGCACATACCACCATTCAAAAAGGGCACCAAAAGAGGGGGCACAAAGTTAGCACCTATTCACCATATGTATCGGAGTTGGAACCCTAGGGCTAGGCACACCTTAAGGGCACGTTCCTACACCCTAGCGCCACATGACCATGGATTTCGGAAAAGGGGCCAGCGCACAACCCAAATGCCACCTAAGCTTCCACGTGACTCCATTTTTTAGCGCGCTCCCAACCCTAGTGGCTATTTCTGATTTTTATGCACAGTTGGGTTTATTTCTCTATAGTTTGGCCAATATTGAGCATTTTTTAGGATATTTTGGCCATTTGGAGGGGGATTTGATCCCAAAAAGAGGCCAGATTTTTGTGGGAAGTTGGGGTTCCTCATCTAAGCCTAAAAACTATATAAACCAAGATTATTGAGCTTGAGGGGGTACTTTTATTGATGCAAGGATTTTGAGGAGCAACTTGTGTAATTTGCCCATTTCTCATGTTTTGAGGGGCATTGGGTCATGTTTTGAGAGGAGGTTGTTGAGGCATGTATGTATCTAAACAACGAGGTCTTGTACCACAAATCATAAGTCTTTTGTAATAGAAAAGATCCATTGTAAATAGAACTTGAGCATTTGAAGAGCAATAAAGAGCTCCTCCACTTGGAAGCAGGCCCAAAGACATAGCCAAAGATTTGTGAACTCCGTTAACAAGTTCTTGTGTCTACTTCTCTTTCTTGTTTTGATGTTATCTTCTCTTATTTGCAGCAGGGTTTCTGATGACTGAACTCTTTAATCATTTATGAGCATCAAGTAAATGTCATAATTTTTACTCCACAACAATTCGTAGAATTTATGTATTTCACATTCTTATCGATCTAATGCATAAAGTACATAAACTTAACTTGCAGTTTTGTCAGTAAAGCCTCTCATTTTTTAATCAAGTTTATGGTATCAGAGCATTTGGTTTTGAAGGTTTGACAGGAATTGCAAGCATTGGATGCTCACCAGAGTCAAACTCAAGCGAGGAGAAGGCCAACTTGAGGCTTTTAATCCAGAGATTCAAATGAGACCTCATAAACAAGAGATGTATTCACTGAGGAAGATAGGTCCGTCTGCGTCTGAGGATAATTTCTTCAAGGCTTTTCAATTCATGAAATCCATGGTAGAGGAACTTTACCATGAAAGAGGACAACGAAGAATTCCAAAGGTTGAAGAAGGTGAATCTTTCAAAAGAGCAGAAGGAGAAGTTGGGGGTGGTGAATCTTCAAATCCTTCTTCCCCTTCATCCTCATCATCTACAAGTGAAGCAAGTGTACATTCCTCCAAGGATAAGAAACCTAAAAAAACTCATCATTCTTCTGATATGCTTTTATTAAAGCTTGATGTAAAGTTTAATTTACCCACTTATGATGGTGAATTAGATGCAAAAAAGCTAGATAATTGGGTTAGAAAAATTGAAGTCTATTGCAAGATACAAAGGATTGTTGATGGTGAAACAAAGATCCAACTTGCAAGTCTCAAATTGGGAGGCACAACTCTCATATGGTGGGAAAGAAAAACTAAATATGATCTCAAGAAAAATGGTAAAACAATCTCTTCTTGGAATGATTTTATCACTGCATTGAAGAAATAGTTTTATCCATTAGCATACATGCAACAAAAAATGATGAATTAGCAAAGTTTAAGGCAAGCTAAGAATCAAAGTCTACAATATTATACTCAAAAATTTCGTAAGAAAGCATTAAATTTGGGAATTCCATTATATACACAAGAGACACTCCTAAAATATATTGGTGGTTTACATTCTTACCTCAAGCACACTATTCTTATGTTAACTCCTTCTAACTTTGATGAAGTATGTGTACAATCCATTCACATTGAATCAAGTAAAGGAAATGTTGGTGATAATGTTTCTATAGATACTTGGCAAGGAAAGGATTCAGGGAAAATAAAAGAGAAAAAGAAGAAGACAACCACCGCAAGAAAGGAGAAGCCTACTTGCAAGAATTGCAAGTAGGCCATGATGAAGATCATTGTTGGATCTTACATCCTAAGTTGAAGCCAAATAAGTATGCCAATCAAGGGAGAAAGAATACCACAGCCGCAACAGTTCAAGTGGATCTGGGATCAGACTCCGGTGATGAGAAAAAAATTGTAGCTATGGGAATCTGAGGTATAAATTATATTGCAAGTACTAGCTCTTCTAATTCAGATGTTGTAAATGATGAGTGTAAAAGGGGTGAAATTTTCCACATAAGGGTCATAACAAATAATGTTAAAACTGATACTCTTGTAGATAGTGGATCACAAGCCAATTTAATCAGTGAAGAGGTTGTAAATAATTTGGGACTTGAAACTAAGCCACATCCTAGACCATATCCATTGGGATGGATATGTGGTGATAATAATTTGCAAGTAACCAAGCAATGTAAAATTAAGTTTTCAATCACTTCTAATTATGTTGATGAAGTAGAGCTTGATATAGTGCCACTGGACATATGTGGAATTGTCCTGGGAAGCCCATACCTTTATGATAGAGAAGCCATATTCTACAAGGAGGAAAATAAATATTGCTTCAAGAAAGATGGGAAAAAGTACATAGCTCTTGCTCATCGCATAAAAACTGACAGATCTTTTGCAACTACAGGGCAGTTAAAAAGAATGTTAAATGAAAGCAAACGTTTAACACTTATGTATGTAACAAATCAAGAAGTTAGTGATGCTAAACATGAGATGGTTCAGTATGTTTCTAACAATCATGAAGTGTCACAAGAAGTACAACATGAGGTTTAGCTGCATACTTTGGTTACTGTTCCTGTTCAGAAGGGGAAGCATGTTTTTTCATTCTCATTCACATATTCAGTATTGTTGTTTAGTTTTCTTCTATTCAGTGGTGTATGGCTACTAAATGTGACAAAGAATGTAGATGATTGTGGAATAAATGAGATGATTACTTTGATAAACAATGCTATCTCAGTTTTTATGTTTGTTGTGATTAGTCAGGTGATCATTATCCTAGCAGAAAGGACGGATGATACTAGACAAGTGGGGAGGTAGTACCCTCATTTCTTTCCTAAGTAAAACCAGACTTTTGATGGTCCAAAAACTTCCAAGTGGGGAGGAATGATCCATGAGGCTCCCCATGTCCAGAAAATGCTCAAAAATGAAAGTTCTCATAATTGAATGAAACCAATTCCATTGAGACCAGCTCGTCATTCTGATTTTGGAAATATATTTACTTTCTCAAACAGACGTTGTATGCGAGAGTTATCACACTCTGATCGTTTTCTCAAACAGGGAAAAAGTCAACAGATCAACATGCAAAAAAACATCAATAATGACGTAGCATTGAGACATGTGACAACACAACAACAGTTTGAGTGGGAACAAGGAAGATTTACTCAGAAGTTGACAAGTGGCATTATGGAGGCAAATGAAGAGGTGCCACGTGGCCCAGACGTGGGCTTCCATGTGGCACCCTATCACTAGATGGAAGTTTAAAAGTTTGTTGGGGTTCATGGGATTTGAACCCATGACCTGTGGTTGAGCACAAGTCTTGGGAGAGGAACAATGGCCAATGCGCCAACGTTGAAGCTTAGGGGTTAAAATCCACTTCATTATAGTTAAGGGAAAATGTATTATGTATGGTGGAGGAAAGGGGGTTGGGGCTAAGCCCCAGCCCACGATTTCTATTTTTTGCACATAACCATAGGGTGCGGGATCTATTTGTTTAACCACCAGCACGGAGGGGGGGGGGGCACATACCACCATTCAAAAAGGGTGCCAAAAGAGGGGATGCAAAGTTATCACCTGTTCACCATATGTATCGGAGATGGAATCGTAGGGCTAGGAACACCCCAAGGGCATTGTCCTATACCCTAGCGCCACATGACCATGGATTTCGGAAAAGGGGTCAGTGTACAACCCTTTGGGCTAGTGCTTGGCCACCTAAACTACCATGTGAACCCATTTTTTAGCATGCTCCCAGCCCTAGGGGATATTTCTGACTTTTATGAACAATTGGGTTTATTTCCCTATAGTTTGGCCTAGATTGGGCATTTTTGAGGATATTTTGGCCATTTGAAGGGGGATTTGATCCCAAAAAGAGGCCATATTTTTGTGGGAAGTTGGGATTCCTCATATAAGCCTAAAAAATATACAAACCAGGGTTATTGAGATTGATGGAGTACTTTTATTGATGTAGGGATTTTGAGGAGAAACTTGTGTAATTTTCTCATTTCTCATGTTTTGAGGGGCATTGAGTCATGTTTTGAGAGGAGGTTGTTGAGGCACGTATGTATATGAACAAGGAGGTCTTGTACAATAGATCAGAAGCATTTTGTAACATCAAAGAGTCATTGTAAATATAACTTGAGCATTTGAAGAGCAATAAAGAGGTCCTCCACTTGGAAGTGGGCCCGGAGACATAGCCAAAGATTGGTGAACTCCGTTAACAAGTTCTTGTGTCTACTTCTCTTTCTTGTTTTGTTGTTATATTCTCTTATTTACAGCAGGGTTTATGATGACTGAGCTCTTTAATCATTTATGATCATCAACTAAATGTCATAATTGTTATTCCACAACAATTCATAGAATTTATGTATTTCGCATTCTTATCGACCTGTTGCATAAAGTACGTAAACTTAACTTGTAGTTTTTTCAGTAAAACCTCTCATTTTTGGATCAACTGATGTGTTGGCAGGTCAATCAAGTGTTTGATAATATATGATGAAGGTAGGTTCATATCCATGGAACTTGGAAAGTATTGCAAGGAAGTTGGGATCAAATAGGCATGTTCAGTAATGCCAAGTTGCAACAATAGTTGTGGACATAAGTGGTTGTTCTATCTGGTAACTCGATCACCATCAGTTGCGAAACACTAGAAGATTCTAGAAGAGGTATGAACATGTCATATGGTGATTACTCAAATGTGAAATTATTTGGTTGTGATGCTTATGTTTTTATCAACATTCTAAGTAGGACCCAGATCAAACAGGTAGATCTTTGATATGGCGATGATGTTAAGGGATGCATAATGTGGGATCCTACTTCCCACATAATCATCATGGATAGATATGTAGTGCTTGATGAATCTCCTTTTATAAAATTGGACATAGTAAAATATGAAAGGTTCAAAGCATGATTGGTAGCGGAAGGGTATTTGGAAGGTATTGATTTCCATGAAAGTTTATCACCAGTTGTTAAAGTTTGTTTCTATTCATGTTATGTTAGCACTAGTTAGTATAGTTATATGTTAAAATTGTTTTACATGGATTTTTTTGGAAAAGGGGATGTATATGGAACAACCATAAAGGTTAGTTCAGAATCGCAATAGAATATTTGTTTGCAAACTCAGGAATCATTGTATGGCCTGAAACATGCCATGAAAATGGTACAATATGTTTGATTCCTTCATGGTGAGCCAAATTTTACAAGAAGTGAGTATAACGATTTTGTTTATGGTATATTTATTATATTGGCGTTAAATGTTATGCTTGTAGAAAGAAAAAACATGTTTGAGATCAACAGGTTGGCTCAGTTGGTTAGGAAGTTTGTTATGAAGGATCTGGGAGCAACAAAATAAATATTGGGCATGGAAATACATAGAGACATGAAGGATGGTAAGCTTGCTTATCACAAAATAAGTATGTAGTGAAGATACTCAGGAAATTCAATATGAATAATGTGAAATCGGTAAAATCCATTTGGCTTTCCATTGCAATTTTTTCTTCAAGTTTAAGTCCTAAATAATGAATAAGAAAAGGGTTATATGTCTCGAGTGTCATATGTCAGTAGAAAGTTTGATGATTGCGATGGGAAATGATCAATATTTCACATGTAGTTGGTGCTGTCAGTAGACACATGGAAAAACCAAGTAAAGAGCATGGAAATGGGTGCTTTAGTATATTAGAATCACAACAACATAAGTATCACCTACAATGGTTGAAATGATTTAGTCTGTGGTTATGACTCACGAGATTTGGACAAGAGGAGACTTGCCTCAGGTTATGTCGTCCAAGAATGAAAGGATCTATTGGGTAAGTTTGGATAGGTACAGGATGAGGTGTTCTATGGTGGTCAAAGTGTTGTGCATTTGACTAACAGTCCAACGTATCAAAATGGGACAAGTGCATCAGTTTATAAGATAGGTTACCGATGGAGGAAGAATGGTCCATACTTGAGTGAATCGTGCAGACATGTTCATGTATTAGTACTGTTAGAGAAGTTGTGGAGTTTTGATGGTGTTTGGCATCTCTTGTCTTGCAGGAAAGGTGATGAATAAATTTGGGCATGATATATCAGGTAAATTGTTGTCAAGGTGGAGATTGCTGAAAACATGCCAACTAATTTCTCATGCGGTTGCATGCACATCGGCTAAAAATAGAATGTGCATGCATGCACACTACAATGAATAGTTTATGTAAATGGCGAATCATATTGTAATGAGTTAGTCTAATTGTTTGATAGATGTTATATATACGAGTACACCCATATAGGTGAGGTGAGCAATGAGAAATGTATTGTAGCATAGTGTGTGTGAAGAGAGGAGAGGATGGTTGTATGCATGTGATTGGCTATTGTAATTCTTCCTTGAATAATAAGAATATCAATGATCATTGTGCTATGGTTTTTCCCATATTGAGTTTCCACATAAATCACTTTGTTAATTGTGGGATTATTGTTGTGTCTTATGGTTCTCGGTTTTTCTACTTATCAATTAATTTTGACATGTCTATGATTTTATTGCCTAACAATGTATGGAGGGGTCAAATTCATGCATGAGGCTCCAGTGTTATGTGCTGGTGGAAAATGGCCTGAGCCAACTGTTGTAAAACCATTCGAGCCCACTTGGATGAGGATTCACCCAGCTGGGGGACAACTCAGCTCCGCGCTATTGAAACAACCTCGTATGTGGCTGTATTGAGCCGAGGAGGAACCAGTCAAGGGTTCCCACCTAAGGAAGGGAACATGCGTGGTCATGTGAGAAATTGGAGGAGTCGAGTCGAGGTTTTTTTTTTCCAACCTGGTAGCTGTTAAACTGTGCAGTGATGGTGGATCCGTAGGGGATTTCATTGATGTTCCTTCACAATGATGGGGATGAAAATAGTATTCCCCGGGCCTCCAATACGAAACTTTCATATTCCTAGAGAGGAAGAAGAGGTTGTAATGGGAGAAAACAATCAGAGGAATCCATGTCAACATGGGAGAACATGAGAAGTTCATATGAGGGTAATGGTTTCTAATAGATCCTCATTGATGTCCTTTCCATTTTTCCTTGATACATAACCTTATGTCATATTCCATTGGGGACTGGGATTTGAAGGTGGAGTACTATGCTATTTATAAAGCCCACATCATGAGTCATTGCATCGTGTGCGAGTTGAAGTAAAAATAATTGAGCACATCAGAAGTGAGGAATGTAGGAATGTTCACACATGACTGGATGGGGCGCATCTTCACATGAGAAGGAGGTGGAAGATGCATTGGGTGAATAGATCCACGTTGGGTTGGAAATTGAACATGGAAAGGTAGAGGCATTATAGGTTCAAGAAGGGGTGAGGTAGATGATCGACCCCTAGACATGGGATTCATATGAAATCATTGGATGAGAGCCTTCATATGTGCCAATGATGTGACTATGGGCAATGAACATATGTCTCTTTTTCTAGGAGAACTGTTAGAAAAACAGGACCGCGGAGCAATAAAATAAAACAAATGCAGAAACAAAAAACACAGAAGACACACAATACAAGAGAGACACAGATTTACGTGGTTCACCCAGTGTGGGCTACGTCCACTAGAGAAATTGCC
>SNQJ01S0006682.1:239953-272469 GCA_010110895.2 Picea sitchensis | reverse complement strand
AGAGGGGGTGCCCCCCCTCTGCACTCCCCCGCGTGGAAGAGTGTACATACTTCTGGGGTGTAAATACTTCATGGGGTATAGACATGGCTGAAAGCAAATGACATCTGCATCAGGAAGATAATCAGGCTCCACAACCAACAAGAACCACTTCACCTATTGCAAAAGAATGTGGCCTTCATGATTTGGATATCACACAGCATGGACATGCTCATTTTCTTTCCAAAATCATCTAATTCCATGGTAATTCAAGCATGGAAGTGGAGTGTTGATGAGCTCACTCAAATTTGAAGCAATGGTGGCTAGTGGTCATTCTACGACGGAAGGTTCAAATGCAAGGCTCGAGGTGAAGTTATGTACATGGACATACAAATTTAATATATATTTAGGCATGTGTACCCAAGTCCTGAAATATCATAGGTAAAGTCTAGATGACCTATGTGATGGGGGGAGCATGCAATATTATCAGATACCCTTAACTTGAAGTTTGGCTAGTTTTGGTCATGAGAAAAAAGAAGGGTGGGAGAAATTTAGGTCAAGAGTCGTGGTTTTGGGCACATGGTTTGGTGGCTCATTATCTTGGAGGTGAGAGGTGATGGATCATTTGGCTGGCTTGGCCAAATTCGATAAGGAAGTGCATATTTGTTGGTTATGGTGATAGAGTTAAGGAATGCAAATTGTGGGATCCTACTACCGAGAAATTATCATTAACAAAGATGTGTACATGGAACAATAAGGAATTTTTCATGATTGAAAAGGGATCTTTGTTTGCAAACTTAGGAAATCATTATATGAACTAAGGTACCAAGGAAATGGTACAAGATGTTTCATTCTTTCATGGTGAGACAAATTTACAAGGTGTACAACCATTGCGTTTACGATATATATTCATTATCTTGATGATATATATTGTGCTTGTAGTAGGCACAAGCATGGTTGAGATCAACATGTTGGCTTAGTTGACAAGGAAGTTTGATATGAAGGATCTAGAAGCAACTAAAACAAATCTTGGACATGGAAATACACAGAGACAAGAAAGATGGTAAGCTTTGGTTATCACAACATAAGTATGTGGAGAAGATACTCAAGAAATTCAGTATGAATAATGTGAAACTGATAAATATCCCTCTGGATTTCCATTGTAAGATTTATTCATGTTTATGTCCTAAGTAATGAAGAAGAAAAGAGTTATATGTCTCAAGTATTGTATGCAGTAGGAAGGTTGATTGCGATGGAATGTTCAAATATTTCAAATGCAGTTGTGTTGTCAGTGGGTGGAAAAACCAGGAAAGAGCATGGAAATGGGTGCTTCGATATCTGAGAGGCATGAGTTTGCAACAATATAGTTATGTGGTTATGTTGATTCAGTGAAGGGAGAGTGGTCCATACTGGAAAAAACTATGTGGACATGCTCATGCAACCAACATTATTAGAGAAGTTGCTCCAGTGTTTGGCTTCTCTTGCAGGAAGGTGATGTGTGATTCATTGGCCGAGGTATTAGGAAATTGTTGTCTAGGTGGATATTGTTGGGTTGTGACAAAACATACGAGTGAGTTACATTCGTAGTTGGTTCCTCAAGTTCTTGACCTTCCATTTGAATGAAAAATGCTTGAGTAATTTCTGTTTAAATGTAGAAACCTGTGAGGTGCTTCTACGATAATTGTATTCATTTCTCCACTGATTTGGATGAGCAATAAATATATATTTTCCCCCATCTCTCTGTTGTTGTGTGTGTGTGTATATGTGTTTATCATTCTATTTCTCTCTCTTTGCAAACTTGGTTCCCATTCCCAACAAGAACAAGCATAATGGAATTGAACAATGTTTCTTCTTTTTGTTATCGCTTTTTTGTACTCGTTCACAATAGTATAATGATCTATGATTTATTTTATTCGAAGGTTTATATTACTGTGTTGTGGTTCCAGAAGGTGAAGTTGGGTTCTTAGACAATTTGGATAAAATAATTCAATGAATTAATGTGAAGTTATTATTGTCCTAATAAGTTAATAATTTGTTTGTGATTATGATTGTCAAAGCCCAATAAGGTTAAGTTGAATAAAATAATCATATTCATTGATTGGTTGGGTTGAAGCTTATGTTACCCTTAAGAAGTTCAAGAACCACAACATGTTATCAAAATGGGTGCTTGATAACTTGTTGAAAACTGGTTCTTGGGTCTGAGAAGTTGGGAACTTGACACTATAAAGAAGAGGTAGTGAGTGGTAACATGAAAGCTCTATCTTGTCAATGATTCAATTCAAACAGCTAGAGTTCAATCAATCATAGCAGGCGGTAGGGTGGTCGCATTGGGTATGGAGATGGCTTCATCAAGAGAGACACAATTTTCATAAGTAGGATAATAATAGCTGAATATTTAGGGGTTTTAACTAGAAATTATTATTTTTTCTTAATAACTTGGCAACACACTAGATGGTGACATGCACATGTAGAGGTGTTGTTAGAGAAGTCTAGTTGTTGATAGTAGATTAAATCTATAGTATTTTTAGTTTAATTATAACTATGTTTCTTCATTTCCCTTTATTTTGTTTTGTTGTATTAGAAAACAGAGGATGAATACAAGTTTTGTGAAATATAGTTTGTTAAAAGCTTTGCAGATGCTCTGTTTTTAGTATAATTTTTCTCCTGTTTCAGATTCTTGTTTTAAGTTTCATGGTATCAGAGCATGTTGGAAAACATTGTTGAAAAGATGTTAAGTTTCCTGAATACTTGGAGTTTTGAATCTGTAGAGAGAAGAATCAGAAAGTTTAAGATGAAGAGATGGCCACATTTGTTGCAAGAGATCCCTAGAGGATACTAAAATGATTTGATGGCAATGGATTTAATCTCTGGAAACTCGGGATGAAGATGTTGTTGTTGAATAAGGATTTGCGCTATATAGTAGAAGGGAGTGAGACTAAGCCTACACAAGATGAAAATTTGATTAGTAAGTGGGAGGAAAAGGAAGGTAAAGCTTGTTCCTGCATACTTTTAAGTTTGAGTGATAATGTTATTTTGCATGTAAGTGAGGCAAAAATAGAAAAGGATTCTTGGGATCAGTTAGTCAAATTATATGAATCAAATGATGTTAGTACAAGATTATGTCTTTGAATAATTTTTTTCCAAAAAGATGCAAGAAACAAAAAATATATCATACTTTACAAATCAGATTAAGTCTCTCAAAAAGCAATTGGAAGCATGTGGATCATTGCAGAAGAATATATTGTTATGACACTCCTTGGGAGTTTTCCAGAATCTTATTCTAGATTGGTAGTAGCATTGGGCATTCAAGCTAACGTTGATTTTCCTACAGTGATAGAAACACTACAAGAAGAAATCAAAAGTAAGGATGAATGATTGAATGATGAGAATCCTAAAACATTGTTTTCAGCAGGAAATAAGGGAAAAGTAAAGAATAAAAGTTACAACACGTTTAATCCCTCCCACTGCAATGTCTCAAAGAATGGTAAGGACACAAAGGAGGAGAAAAATAAGGGAAATGGTTTTTATTGTGGGGCTCCTATACATTTTAAGAAACATTGCAGAAAATGGTTAGCATGGGTAGAAGAGGTAAAGAAGTGGAAGGCATTTCAAGCTAATATGACTTCAAGAAACGATAAATAACAATTGTTTTCAATCACTACGTTCCCATATTATGATGTTTCAAAGTGTTGGTATTTAGATTCAGGAGACACTTAGCACATGATACCTGAGAAAGTTTGGTTTACGTCAATAATACCCAAAGTAAGGAATGCCAATCTTGGAGATGATAGCAAGTATGAGATGATGGGAATTGGAAATATCTCATTGAGGATGTTGAATGGTGAACAAAACAAAATCCAAGATGTATGGTATGTCCCTGCTCTAGAAAAAATTCTTTTGTTAGTGAGTAAGATTACCGATTTTGGAATAATTGTATAGTTTGAAACAATTGCATGTGTACTAAAGGATGTGGAAGGAGTGACAATTTCTATGGGAGTTAGAGATGGAGTAGTACCTGAAGAGGTGTTTCTAACAACAAATAATGAAAAATCAGATTCGATACTTTGGCATCGAAGATTTGTAGATGCAAATACACATTCACTTGAAGTATTAAAAAAGGAACAACTTGTGGAATGTATGAATTTAAATTTGTCGGTTGAGTTGGGAGTGTGTGAAGGCTATTTTTTAGGCGAGAAAAATGGATTCCCCTTCTCAAAGAAAGAAGCAATAAGAGATGAGTAAATTGAGCTGATACATTCAGATATTTGAGGTCCAATGCAAACATTGACACAGAAAGGGGCAAGTTATTTTATTACCTTTATTGATGATTTCTCTAGAATGACCTTTGTTTATTTTCTCAAAAATAAATCACAAGCATTAGAAATGTTTAATATTTTTAAACAATTTGGTGAAAAATAGTCGTAAAAACCTTTGAAACAATTTAGATGTGATAATGGAGGTGAATATACCTCAAATTATTTCAATTTGTTTTTGTTCAAAGGAAGGTATCAAACTTGAGTACATCGTTCCATATTCACCACAGTAGAAAAATGTTGCAAAAAGAAGGAGCGTGACTCTTGTTGAAAGTTCCATATGCATGCTTAAGAGTAGAAACTTATCTAGAATGTCTTTTGGGATGAAGAATTTTCTACTGCAAAATATATTCAAAACAGACTGCCAACTAATGCATTTCATAAGAAGAAAACTTATGAGGCATGGCATGGAAGCAAGCCAAGTGTCAATGGTTTGAGAAGTTTTGGATTATTGGCATATGCACACATACCGCATGAAGAATGAAGGAATCTAGATGATAACATAAAAAAATGTATAATGGTTGGATATGGATTGGATTCAAAGAGATACCATATTTATCATCCTATAGCACATGAGATTCTAGTAAGAAGAGACATCATTTTTTATGAAATTTCAGTTCTACACAAATCAACAGAGACAAAAAATGTTAAGGAATCAACACCAAATTTTTATGATCTTGGATCTAAAAAAGAATCTAAGCATGAGGATTCTACTCTAGCAAGACCAATACAACATTCAGCCATACGACACATAGGAAATGTACAAGGAGGGAAACAACTTTGTAGATCAACAAGACCTAGAAATCCCACTCAAAAAACATTAGTCATATGCACTTCATATAGAAATTGATGAACCACTCATTGTTTAAGAAGCATTTGAAATTATTCATGCAATAGATTGGAAATAGGCAATGGATATTGAATATGAATCACTCATAAAAAATCAGGCTTTGGAACTCACAAGTCTTCCACTAGGAAGAAGAGTAGTTGGGTGTAAATGGTTATTTAAACAAAAGTATAAGTCAGATGGATCTATAGATTGCTACAAGGCTTGTTTGGTGGAAAACTGTTACACCCAAATCGAAGGTTTGGATTATCATGATACTTTCTCACCTATAGTCAAGATAACATCCATTCGAGTTATGTTAGCAATTGTAGTAGCCTTAAGTTTTCATGTACACTAGCTATTTATAAAAACAACAATTTTAAATGCGTTTTAAAAGAATAAATTTATATGGAACAACCAGAAGACTATATACAAGAAGGAAATGAGAAATTGGTTTGAAAACTATATAAGACATTGTATGGACTGAAACAGTGCTCAAGAGCATGGTATGAACGTATTGATGAGTTTCTTCAAAATGAAGGATACATGACTTGCAATGTTGATTTGAATGTTTACATCATGCATGTTGGTGAGTCGGGAATCATCTTATCCTTATATGTATATGACACCATCATTATGATTAATGATATTAAAATGTTAGACTTGTTTAAGACTCAATTAGCTACATAATTTGAAATGACCGACTATGGTGAAATTCATTATTGCTTGGGCATTCAAATATCAAGAGATAGGGAAAAGAAATAAATCCATATTAATCAAGAAAGGTACATCAAGAAGATTCTTACGAAATTTGGAATGGAAAATTGCAAACCAATTAGTACTCTAATGGAAGTAGGTAAGAAACTTTCATGGGAAATGTGTCCCAAAACACAAGAAGAAGAAGATTATATGAGTAATGTTCCATATCAGAATATTGTTGGGAGCCTAATGTATGCAATGGTTTCTAGCAGACCAAGTATTGCATATGTTGTAAGAACTGTGAGCCAATTTTCTAGCAATCCAAGACCATAGATGATTTTAGGGGCTAAATTTCTCCAATGGGATAATTTTCCATGGTTTTTCCCAAAAAACAATTAGCCAATTTCCATTTTTTTAAAAATTATTCACCCAAATTTTAGAGAATAAAATTATTTTACTATATTAAAAGCCAAAAGTTTATAGAAACTATATAAAATCCTTAGAAATTTGAATATTTTTACAAAACACCAAACATTTTACATTTTGCATATCAAGGAATAGTAAGATTAGCCCATGTTTCTACATTTTAATATAAATTTCCATCCTTAAAATTATCCATGTCCCGGACCACAGGATTGGGCAATAGTTAAGAGAATTTTCAGATATCTTCAAGGTATAACAAACCATGGAATCAGATTCAGTGGGAGTTCAGAAACACGTTTGTATCTTACACGTTATTGTGATGCATATTGGGCAGGGGACATTGATAGAAAAAGATCAACTACAAGATTTTGTTTTATCCTTATTGGAGGTGGTGTTTTATGGACAAGAAAGAAAAAACTGACTCTTTCTCTCTCCAATGCAGAAGAAGAATATATAGAAACATGCCAAGCATCAAAGGAATTGATTTGGTTAAGAATATTAATGAAGGACATTGAGGTTAATCAGTCTCAACCAACAATATTAAAATGTGACGGTCAAAGTTGTATAGCCATGACAAAGCATTCGAATCATCATGGGAAGGTCAAACATATAGGGATACAATGTCATTTAATTCATGAACAAATGGAAGAGAACATTGTACAAATGGAGTATTGTACCTCTGAATTGTGTTGAATTATTGATAGGGGGAGTGAATCAGTAATGAGCAATTTATACCACTTTTAACCACAGTATATATTCTTTATCTTTACCAACATTATTCATCATTTTATCATCAATGTATCATCTATGAATGCATCCAATCATACATATATCATAAGCATGTAAACATAAGAAACATCACATCAACATTACATCAAGAACTCAGTACAACAATATTTACGTGGAAACCCAAATGGTAGAAAACCACAAAATGCTTTCTTATATATATCAAGAATTCATTCATAGGAAGCACCAACTTCCCAATTCTCTAGCTACAACTGGAAGGAGGCTCCAACCCCCTATTCTCAGGCTCCAACCTAAAGGAATCTACAACTCCCTGATTCTTTGGCTCCAACCAAAAGGAGGGTACAACCCCCTATGTTCTTTGACTCCAACTTGAAGGTTCCTACAACCACCTACTTCTCAGGCTCTAACATGAAGGAAGATCCAAATCCCTGGTTCTCTGGATACAACCAAAAGGAGGATACAACCTCCTATGTTCTCTGTTTACAACCAGAATGTGGCTACAACCACCTATCATTGCCCCGTCTCGACACCCTGAAGTTCAATTCCAAATAGATGATGAAACCACTGCCACACAATAACTTTGAGATATACCACTGTAAACCTATACTAGTCTGTGCCAACAACCTATAACCAACTTGTACCAATAACCTGTTATCAACATGTACCTGTAACCTTCATGTATCAACAAAACTAAAAAGTACACAACATGTCTGTGCTCTAGATCGCATATGTATGCACCCTATCTATACTGTAGCCTGTGTATGTACATGACCTTTCTATACTGAAAAATACATATATCTTCTGAGAACTAGAGTTTTCACCTTTCTGAACTCTGACTCTTTGTTTTCTCTGTTAATGTCACTGCCATTTCCACTATCATTGATATTGTCACTGTCACTTCCATTGTCACTTATACTCAATCAGATCCTCTCACATGGATATTATACCAAAGACACCTCTCAACTATATGTCCAAAAAACACATACCTCCACCAAGCATGAAGCAACATCACCACATACCATCACAAGATATGTGTCTCAACCATGTACCAACCTATACCATGCATCAACCTATACCACAACCATATATCAACCTATACCATCAACCATACATCAACATGTACCATCAACCATGTACCAACCATGTACCTGTACTATATACCATACCATGTTCCAACCATGCAAATCAACCATGTACATCAACCATGCACATCAATACCCATACCTTATACCATACCATGTGTCAACCATGAAATGTATCTCATATACCATATCAAACATCAAACTTGTACTACACCATGTACCATAAGATATGATGAAAAAGTAATACCAAGAGTGTATCTCAACCAAGTAACATCACCACTAAGATATGTCTCCTATGCATGTATTTCCATATTCCAAGTGTATATCTCAATAATGTATCAATATTAATGGTCGAACACTAACACAACAACCATACACCTTGTACCAATAAACCAAGAAGTATACCATCAATGCATCTCACCCAACATGTCCCATATACCATGAAATGTATCTAGTCATATGCCTCAAGCATGCTCCTCAATATCACAAAGATGTAGTCTCATAACAATATGACAAGCCGCAGGTATATGCCAATACCACAAAGATGTGCGTCTAACAATGAACCATAACAACCATATACTAAGTACCAAGAGTGTGTCTCGAGCATATAATAATATTACCTCAACCATGTACCATCAAGGTCCTCCAAGACATACCTTAAGCATGTGCCATATCATCCAATATTCAAGCCTCAAATAGATACATAAATGACATACCTTTACTCATGAGAACTTGTAGAAATAAGACCTGGGAACTTGCTTCAAACTTTAGGGACATGATACTAACATCCACTCAAGTTTTGTTATGAGTTTTTCATATGTACATTACCTCATCATGTATATACCATGTACGCACGCTACCTCTTCTACTATCAGCCCACGTATGTATGCTACCTCTTCTACTATTAGCCCACGTATGCCTCAGAAACTAGGGTTTTTTAAGTTCTACAACTCCGAAACTTTCAACCCTTCGGACTTTTTTCTACCTCAAACTTGATACATCATATTCAACCTCAAATTCACTAGTAGACTTTCCAATCTAAATATAAACCATTACCAGATTACTAGACCAAAACAATCACTAAACCATTCATTAAACCATAACAATTCACTAGATAGATGTTCAATATAAGTGTATGTGAATGTACTAATGAATTACTCCATGAGGGGTATTTATATAAGTGATAGGTAACTCCCCTCCTTACTTTAGGGCTTATAGGGTTTTCTTGTTACAACAATGTTACCCCTTTATTAACCAACTTATAACCAACTAGGGGTGTCTTGACCACTCTTTGGGGCTTCCAACTTCGCAATACCATATCTCCCTAACCGTGAGGAACTATGTGGCGTTCCACATATCACCAGAAACAACATGATAATTAATATCCATCTATGAGTGTATTACTTTAATTTACTCAATCCTTCAATTCTATATTCCTCATTAAAAATTGTTACCAGAATATGCTACTGGAATCCTTAAAATGTCTCTGACAAAAATCATCATTACTCTCAACCATACAAATGATAATAAACTATCCAATGATCTCTTCCACATCAATTGAAATATCCAAGGTTTAACATCAATATCTAAGGGGTGAATCACTATCCATGGTCACTCTCCAAGGGTTGACATCAATGACAACCAACTATCCAAACCATATGTCCATCAATCTAAACCAATTGCCCAACAATATCCCCCTTTGGCATTGATGGAAAAACTCATGCGCAAACTCTCTCTTTGACCATCACTGCTCATCAATTTGTCTCACTCTCCCCCTTTGACATCAATGAAAAAGGGTATCTCTCTGGGTATCTCTCCTCCTTTGGGGATGCCCCCCCTTACTAAACTGTCCTTGGGGATGATCCCCCTATTTTCACTACCTCTATCACTCCATCATCATGACTTTATTTATCTCTCACACTTTGACTAAGGATTAACTCCCGTTGTCGATATGTCTCCTCCTGATATTGTACCTGATCTAGCCAATCATGGGAACAAGAATAACTCCCCTTACGGGTATGTCTCCCCCTATATGCATATTACTGATCTTCCTTTTTGGATTATCTCTCTCTGATGATTTTCCTTCTTTGCAAGATGTATATCTACCTTTCAAATGTTTCCTTTCCTCTCTTCCAGTATTGTTTATTGTCCATTGGTGATTCCTCACGTAATTCACTGACATATATAAAAAACATTCAAAATTTTATTTATTCATTTACTTGTCATGTTCACCTGACCATATTGTCAAATGATTTTGTTCCAATGATATAGCTTATGTTAAAAATTTCTCTTTCCCTATTCTGGTATACCTTTCATTGCTTTCCTTTCTTTAAACAATTGAATTTGCTTAATCCAATTGAAAGTACACTGCTATGCATTATTTTTCACCCATGCTCTCTATACCTACTAAGCATATCATGAATCCATCTCTATCCATATGTCACAAATTGTCCATAACTCTGCTACTCAAATTTCCACAATGTTGACCCATCTGTCACTATACTATTATGAAGAGTTCACTTGAACATCACATATCAAATGTGTCCATTGCAAACCAAACTCTGCATGTCTATAACAACCTGTACTGAAGATGTCTCTTCTTGAAAACAAACATAAAATTCTTCCTGTGTAATTTCCAACTGACACCTTTGTGGGAACACTTCTTTCTCAATCAGTCAATCCTTCATTCTATACTTCTGAATCTATCACTTCATACTGCTCGAAATATGGTTCTCTAATCTGCATTGCCTCCCCTTGTTCAATATTCATATTTTCTAGGAGTCTTCAAGTCAGATGGCTCAGAAAAATACTCGCTCTGATGCAGAGTAGTGTTCCTCTTAGTATGTAGACTCATCATCTATCTGAAATGCGACTTCTTCCTTTCTGTCAATGGATTCATCTTGCACTAAAATTCCTTAAAGTACAATATCTTGAACATGTTCTTTATTCTCCTTCTCTTCTTTTCTTTGTCACACTACTGCAAATCTTGTGATATATGGGACCTATTCTTTATTCACTTGTTCTTTTGGTTTTTCATTTCTTGTCCAAACCTTCCTATGTCTTAAATGTTCCTTTTTCCTTATAGATTTTTCTTCATCTCGTACTATTGCCAACCCTGAGAGTATATGATCTTCCTTTAATTGTTCTTATTTCATTTTCAAAACCTTATTATATTTGATATTAGTGTTCTCTTTCATAGAAGTATCCATCATGCTTCTACAATCACGAGTTGTGTCCATAGTTATGGAATTTGTAACATTTAACGTCATGTGGGACCTGTTAGCACTAATAGTCACCCTCAGATTGTAGGAGGATGAGCCTAGTACCCATCAGAGTTTTTGGTGGATGTTGGTTTTATATGAGTGGAGGTCAATGGACAAAACTCAATATATTAATGATGTTTAACATAGAACTAGACAAGAAATGCATAGGGAAGTGAGGGCCACAACTAATTTAGTCATGAGTGAATTGAGTTTAAGTGTGAGCAGAGGGAAGACTTAGTAAGAAAGGTGGAAAAGACTGTTATGGGCATCAGGCCTTCAAGCAACTTAGAGAAGAAAAACCTGGACAAAAGATCACTCTTAAGCTCAAGTTTCAGACACTGAAATATATTCAAATGACACAGTCAAAACAACACAATGATCAAACCTACATCACCATGCAGCTACAACAACTCGATTGGATCCTCCATGCCTAGGCCATTCAGTGTAAGAGGGAAAAAGAAAAAGGAAGTTGACTAAAACTAGTCACGATGTCACTGCAATCAAACCTACATTACAAAAACATAAAAAACCTCGATTGGATCCTCCATGCCCGAGTGTTTTAGAACAATTTTTACAAAGAGATGAAAAGAGGCTGACTTCTATTAATCTGAAAGTCTTAAATCTTATACATAACCAGAGAATAGTCCTAGCATCAAAACCATTACAAAATAGGGAGATTTGCTCAACCACTTGACGACCCTAATAAAATATTAAAGCTATCTATTTATACTTTGAACTGCCCACCACCCTCAAGAGCATGATCTGGCATTCTTAGTCAAAGATTTACGTCTGAGCAGTCTTATGTTAGACTATGCATGTATCCTCCTGCAAATTCAACTTGACATGGCCCTGTAGGAAAATCTGTCCATAGGGGTACCACAGGCTGACGGTTTAGTCCCCATGTCCGGGCCTTCCATGCCTTCCATTTATGTATTGATCCCAGGTTTCAACCACCAGTTGTACTTTCATTAACTGCCTTTTCTCGAGAAATCAATGAGATTAAATTCCCAAGGGGCATCCATGTGGCGCTCTCAGATAGAAAACCATATAAAAACACGATTGCGAGGCCACTCAAATGTGGCTTGGGCTCAGACCACTTTTGGGCCCACAATCCATCTCCTTTTGCCATGTAGCACATTCGCCATACCATGGTTTCAATTGTGGGACCGCTCAAGAAAATTGTCACCTGAGTATGTTGCACCCCTGCAATGGACCGTGGCAATAGATCTGGATGCTATTTGCGATCTGGGTGCACCTGCCAGATTTGGTGCCACCGCCAAGCTTAAATTCCCACCATCTTTAAAATATGCCAAACTGTTCCCCTGCGGGGGTGACACTACCTTTGACGTTGAACAATAATACCTCCCGGAGGATGATCAGACATGGTGGCCTGATGTCACCATGCTGATGTGTCATGAAAGAGAACTGACACATGTCACTAAGAAAGAAGTGAATGATATGCCCACGACTGCCTGGACTGAGTACCATGTGTCATTGTCGAATAAGTGCCAGGGGTCATGACCGACAAGTGCACTAGATGTCCATACTGATATCTGCCACCCCCTCTTAAATCAACGACTGAGATCTCGTTCGAGTATCCGGGAAAATCAAATCTCAAACATCATCCTCTTCCATGTGATTTTACCCAGAGCTAAGGATCTCGCAACATGTGGTTCCTGGATCAATAGCTAAGATCTCTTTGGGTCTCTGGGCTCTGGGAAAATCAAAACTTAAATCTCTCTTTTTCCCCTTCTCTTTTCATCAAGAGCTCTAGATCTAGCGTCACTTGTCCATTTGAATCGGATGAATGAGACTTACTCTAGGCCTTTGGGATTCAAGTGTTTCGAGACTTCCGGGACTTTGGGCGCTTTGGGACTTTGACCACTTCGAGCCTTCAGGCGCTTCTTACTTGGAAAATTCTGCAACGACTTTCTCCGTAGCCCAGATCTGGCACCACACATCTCTTGGGATCAAACGGCTCATGCTCACTTCGGGTTTCGGGACTTCGGACCTTTGATAAACAACTTTAACAATATTTCGAACCCCCGATTCCCACAAACCGTCGATCTGATATTCTCAGGAATGTCCATCGCTAAAGATGATCTTGCCTGTTGCTTGCATTTTGAGCCTGAAATGGATTTCTTTGAATGTTGTGCTTTGACGTTTCTTGTGCAGGCTGCGAACTTGGACAACCTGTTGCCCTTGACAACTATATGTGATAACATTTGGCTCCAGAGGGGATGGCATGCTCCCTGCGAGCTGCTAAGAATATGCAGTTCCATTCGCCTTATGCATTGGGCTATGGAGTCACACTCAAAAAACATGTTGTTGAGGAGTAAAGGCTGACAAGCACACTATCCTAAAAATGAAAGAAAAATACATGGGCTCCAGGAGGAGCTTATTTATGTACATTCCTATACTAATTGATTTTTACAAAGTGTTAGGTAAAATCAAACTTCCACCATAGCCATTCAAGAAACTCCCTAGCTGCAAACTTGTTTACTCTATCACTGATCAAATAAAAACAATGCAACTATGATAGAAAAATTATTACGCTTTTAAGCTCTCCTCCCAGTGTTGATGTCAGGATAAAGCTGAGTGGCCCAAAGACATGAAGGAAATGAAACTCCATGTACTCCCTTACAGGTTCATATAGAAAATGAAAAAATCCACTCGGTTGGTGACAAAAAACATGCTCTGTCTTACAGTTGCTCACACATGGTTGAATGTCTTTGGAAAGCATGGGTGAGTGAACAACTGATGCGGGTTGACTGATCCCAGGTGATCGTTTCTCATTTGCAGGCTCTGGGAAGGATATGAACTGCACATTCGGTTCTCCCTCTTCTTCTTCATGGCTCTCGCAAGGATCAGAATCATCATCCTTATAAACATCAACCATGGGAAATCTCTGCTCTTTGTCTTCTGTAGCCTCAAAATGGCGGATTTCCACACAATGTTTTTCCTCAATGTATAAAGGAAAAGGCTCTGTGGTATGCTCTTAGAAATAATCAAAATCTAAAACATACGATTCCATGTATATATCCATAGGATCATGAATCGTGTGACAGAATCCTGGCTGCTTTAGAAGACCAGGCTTCTCCTCTATAAATGCATCTCTACTTGCAAATAAAAAACCTCTCTGCTCCTTCGAAAAAAACTCTCGATCATCAGCAGCTACGATCTCTTTTCCTTGTTGTTGTTCTATCTCTAATTCATAATCATTGTCTTCTTGCTCGGAATCTAAAACATACTGACAGTCTTCTTGCTCAGAATCTGAAACGTACTGACAGTCTCCTTGCTTCTGCACATGCAACTCTTTAAGATATGCTTGCATACGAACCCCCTTGTTATCACTGTTTTTCTCTTCGACTTCCTCAACATATTTGAACAGGTGCCTAAATGATGAATATTTCCTCTCTCTTAGGAGAAGGACAAGCTCTGAATGTCGAGCCATGACTTAGTACACCATGGTAATAGTCTCTGTGGGTCTGATCTCCACAGGAATACTATGATAAACACTATAAAACATCCTATTCAAGACAACCAAGGCTTCCTCTTCCCCTCTGCTCAAGGAATTAAAATCATCCAAGTACTGATCAAGGGACTTGTTCTCACCCCACCACTTTAGAAATGCATTTCATAGCTCAATCCAAGAACCAATAGAACCGTCTCCCAAACATTTAAACCACACAACAACATCTCCAAACAAAGAGTTTGAGAACAACCTCATGGAAACATCATCATGAACAATCTCAAACTGATCAACAAAGCTCTCAAAGGCCTCCAAATGCCTCTCAGTTGTAATATGATCCTCTCCAGAAAACCTAGGAATATACTCAAAGGAATAACGAGGATAAGGATGAAGGTCATGTGGCAGCCTTAAAGGTTTAAACAACTTATTTATGATTTTAATTTGAAAAGCAGTGAGCTGATCATGAGGATTAACGATTTGATGGAAAGGCTTAGCAGGAATAATGGAGGGAAACGAGATTTGAGAAGATTGTGAATTATTTTCAACCTCCTCAGGGCTATAAGGGTGATCAATTTCAAGAGAAGATGCAATAAATATCTCACTTTTATGAATAGGCATAGGTGAAGACACGAGATCGGTATCTACAACACAAGAAGAGGGCATGTTTTCTTCTTCCAAGGATGGATAAATAAAGGAAGGCCTATTATCATATGAATAGACAAAGTAGAGGATAATCCTCTTTATATTTGAAGGGAAAGAGAGAAATGAGTTGATAAACAAGAACATGATTTCATGAATAAAGCTCATAATTTGATACCTAGTATTCCCCTTCGGTATGGTCATCTTCCTGTCAACAGGATCCTCCCCAGTGGAGTCTTTGATTATGGAGTCACCAGGTGCAAGTTTCAATCTTCAATGGTTCTAATGTCTGATGCACCTTAAGAATCAGAAGCTCATTGTCGTTCTATCCCAGGGAAAAGTCTTCAATTTGTTCCCCGAAAATGACACCAAGAATGTTAGCATTGATAGTCACCCTCAGATTGCAGGAGGATGAGCCCAGTACTTGTTAGCGATATTTCTGGTATAGGGGGTAAATGCAAAGGAATGGGTAAAAAACCCTCTTGTCGTAAGTTCGGGATGCAAATATGCCCGTGGTAAACAACAAACAGATCTGGACGACAGACATTTGCACACCCGGATCAACGGCGCGCATCGGATTCCGGAGCCCCCCCACCTTTCTACCTTTAAGCGGAGGGGGGGGGGTCTGGAATCGCGGGCGCATCTCTTCAGCGGTCCAGATCAGAACACCCGGATCAATGACAATAAAGGCAATTCCAGACCCCCCCTACCTTTCTACCTTTAAGCAGAGGGGGGGGTTCCGGAATCGGGGGCGCATCTCTTCAGTGGTCCAGATCAGCGCATCCAGATCAACAGTGCTTGGACAGTCCCACCCTTCTCAGCTGCCCTGCTTTTAATTCGCGTGGGCCCTCCTTTCCTGTCATGTCATCTTTGTACCGTCCTTCCCCTTTGACATCTGTTCCCTTCCTGGCTATGCGATGGGACTCGCTCCCTTTAGCCCTTCCTCATTCGCCGCCATCTGTCCACCTTCCGTCTTTTGAGCAATGTAGTCTCTCCCCATGCCTCATCACCCATTTACCACCCACCATGTGTCCCACCTGCCTCCACGCATATCCATCAAGCCGACCAGCTAATCCAGGTGTCAGCGCAAGGGGCCTCCCACATCACTAAAGTGTCGAGTTGGCCAGGCCGTTCTCAATCCCGATAGAGCAGTTATTGAAGCGGTTGGTGGTGGTTAGACATCGTCTCCGCCATAATGGGAAAGTCCGGAAATGAATTAAAGGCACGTCGATTCGCCGATGAAACTATCAGAAGATCGATCGCGTCTGCCATAAGTTGCACGACCATTCAAAGATTGCAGCTACAGATTGTCAGAAGCGATGCAGACGTAAAGCTTTTAATGAAACGTCTCAATTTTGTTGTTGTTGCTGTTTTGAGTATATGTAGGCGTTTTCGCCATTTTTGTATCCATCGATGGTAGAGAACAGCTCCCAACTGTAAATCTTTAACTTGACTCTAGTTTCCTGGTTATGCATCTGTATCTGGGATTTCTTGTTCTATGACAAGTAGTTTTCTTACTCTGTCTATGTTTTCGTCTCATACTAGGGAGTTCATGATCGAATGATTCGCTTGAATTGTTGCAGTTTTGTTATGATAAAGGATTTGTTGTTACATTACTGTATTCTCTGGTCTTCTGTGTTCGAATGTAAGAGGATCTTGCATTTGGGCACCTTCTTCTCCAGTCTATTAGAAACCTGATGTTTTCGACAGACCTTCGCACTCTTCTCATACAAGTCTTCCCACTGCTCACCCTTTATTACAACTCACTGTTTGAAGTTTATCTAAGACCCCATTTACCCATGCATGCCTAGTCTAGTTTCAGAGTTGAGATGATATCGTTCTGAGTTTTCTTCCATTTGATCATCCCCTTATAAACAATCGTGACACTAAACCGATGGGTGTCAGGCTCAGCTCCTGCAAGCAATCCAGGAGTGACTTATGACGCTAACATTTCTGGCGCTGTTGCCGAGGACCGAACCCGGGTCACCCGCGTGACAGGCAGGAATACTCACCACTATCTGGCGCTGTTTCCAGGGACAAAGTTGAATATTTTCCCCGGGTTTGAACGACAATGATCAAACTGATTCTGAAGGTGCATCAGAAATCAGAACTTGAAGATTGCTACTGTGCACCTGGTGACTCCATTGTGACGACTCCGCTGGGAGGAACCTGCTCTATCAATTGTGGCTTTCAGAGGCCGACACACGCGGTCTCATCCACAACTGCCTCTAGCGACACCTGAAGCTGACCCAGAAGCGGTTCAAAGAGGAGGAAAAAGCCTTGCAGAAGAAGTCTCCACCACCAAAGAAGGTAATACGCCATCCCCTTCTGTGAGAACTCCTTTTTCTCCCCCTCAGTTTCTTAATAGACCTCCCTCAGAGGTTTCTCGTTTCTTGAATTTTGGGAGTGTTCCTGCTGAGTTTTCCCCTCCTGGTCTGGGATTGGAGGGAGAAATCCTTGTCACTCCCCTCTCCTCTGAAGATGTTCCTTGGCGAAGGCCTAGAACTACAGAATATTTCCCCACTCCTACACAAAGAGGAGCACGTGCTGACTTGAGCTCATTGGCCTTCTCCCTGAACCCTCTCTTGTTTCCCACTCCACTCCGAGACTCATTCCCAGTAGCCCCTTCACGAACTCCTTCTCCTCCAAGTTCTCCTCCACCTAATATCCCTATGGCTGGTGCTAATCCCCCTTCGAATAGAATGGACGCCATAGTCGCTGCTAGATATGCTCCCTTAATCCTGCCCCATCCTATGAATCCTCTCCCTGCTGGAGACTATTTGAAGTACATGCCCAAGTTCACCGGGGAAGAGGACATAACTACAGAAGAGCATCTGGCTGCTTTCTACAGTTATGCAGACAACCTAAACATTGAAAATAAAGATGTTTGGATGAGATTCTTTGTCCAGAGCTTGGATGGTGAGGTGAGGAAATGGTTTAGAGGATTAGCCCCCGGAACTATTGCTGGAATTGAAGCCCTGGACAATGTTTTCCTAAGGCAGTGGGTAGATAGGAAGGATTACATGTATTACATGACAGAGTTTGGGTCTCTGAAGAAATTGGAAGGAGAGTCTGTCTCGGACTTCTCCAAAAGATTCAATAAAATGTATAACAAGATTCCTGCAGAGATAAATCCCTCAGAAGCCTCCACCCAAATTTCCTATGCTGGTGCATTTGACCCTGAGTTCTTCCTTTTATTGAGAGAGAGGAGAGACACCTCCTTATCAGCCATGCAATATGCAGCCATAGAGGTGGAATCCAACATATTAGCAACTGATAGACTGAGGAACAAGGTCGACGCAGACAGAAGAAAGGGAAAATCGGAAGCCTCAACTTCCGTCCCATCACTACCCCACCCGCAAGTGGATGAACTGACCCAGATGATGAAGCTTCTGTCTGAAGAGATGGAGAGATTGAAGGTGGAAAGGAGGCAAATGAACAAAGGATTTCAGAGCACTGAGAACAAAGGGGGTTTCAGAAGGCCATACAATATTGCTCCCCCAACTATGCACAAAGAGAAGGGAAGAGACAGGGAAGACCAGAAGATTCAGGCCCCTTTTCAAAACAATTTTGTGACCGAGGGGGGAGAAGGGGAATCTGATGAGCTTGATCCTAAAATCCACTGTGTTGGAGACACTCCTCCTTTTCCCCATCTCACTCAATTAGAATACGAAGAGTCTCTCATGGACAGTCAGCTGAATGAACTAAGCAAGGGAGACAAGGATAGTGGTGGCCGAGGCAGGTATAACCTAAGGTCCGACAAAAAGACAGCAGTACCTGATGTTCCTGAGCCGTCTGCTAGAACAGAGAAGCCTGCCAATGAAGCAGCAGAAAGTCACAGAGGTAAGAAGGCTCAACCCCTCTCTCCCATTGTCCACAATCATGTTCCTAAAATAAGAGAAATTCTTAAGCTTACATCTTCTTTTAATTTCAAGCATGACATTCAGAAGATCAGAATCCCTGTGCCCCTCACCAAGCTAATCAGACATGAATAATTTAAAAAGTGTTTCTCTGAACTTTTGAAATCTGAAGCCTCATGCCCTCCCACATACTTCATAAACCTCCAACATGAAAGGCCGACAGTTGTCCTAGGCCCTATGGTAGAAGATAGATATGATTCATCACCTCCCTTCTACACATCCCTGAACATACATGATAAAGTGCTGCACATTTGCTTGATGGATTCAGGGGCCTCCCACAACCTCATGCCCAAAGCCATCATGGAAGAACTAGGATTAGAAGTCACCAGAGCCTATCGTGACCTCTATTCCTTTGACTCCAGGAGGGTATAATGTTTGCGAGTCATCAAGGACATCGTAGTTTCTTTGTTTCAACTGCCCATGAAGAGTATGGTCATGGATATTGTGGTAGCTGATGTNCATGAAGAGTATGGTCATGGATATTGTTGTAGCTGATGTTCCCCCCAAGTTTGGCATGTTGTTGTCAAGGTATTGGATTAAGAGACTTGGAGGGACGTTACAGATGGATCTCACATATGCCACCATTCCAGTCCTTGGAGGGGAACATAGAAGATTGTACAGAGAAGCCCGGCTAGCCTACATAGTCAGTGATGAAGTGAACCCCACCAATCACCCCATCTTTGCACTTGACACTGACTTAGGGTCTAGTTTGTTACAAGTCACTGAGACTCTTGAGGCCCCATTGCAGATCAGAAAACAAACCATTCTCAATCAGGAGATGCCTCCTCCAACCACCTCTGTTTGGAAGATGTTCTTTGATGGAGCTTCCTCCAGTATGGGTGCAGGTGCCGGGGTGGTATTCATCTCCCCTTGTTAAGAGACCATATCTCTATCATACAAGCTGGAATTCGAAGTCACCAATAACGTGGAAGAGTATGAAGCTCTGGTTCTAGGATTAAGAGCTGCAAAGGAATTGGGAATTAAGGAAATGGCTGTGGTTGGAGATGCAGAATTGATCATCCAGCAGGTAAAAAATGTTTACTAGGCTAAGCATCCTCGTCTCAGGAATTATAGGAATGAGGTATGGGACCTAGTGGATAATTTCTTCTTGGCTTTTAACATTTCTTTCATTCCAAGGGAGGAAAATGCTTCAGCCAACTTTTTAGCTGTCACAGCTAGTTTTCTTGAGGTTCCCATACTGCCCACTGCCAGATCTGATGTTGAAATAAAATACAGACCCTCTATACCGGACAACGTCAAACATTGGAGGGTATTTGAAGATGATCGGGAGATCGAAAAGTTTCTTCAATCCGTTGATGACTTTTCTGCATTGCACATAGATGAGGATCCTGACACTGAAGGGGCACCTGACCATCACCCTGGAGAGTTTTTGAATAAAATTGTTGACCACCAGATTATTCAGCTACCAAGCAATCACATACCGAAAGGACTAATCCCATTAGAAAGGTTGTTCAATGGGAATGATGTGGCAGGAAGGGGGAGAGTTTCAGATGATGATACTGGCACAGCTGAGTGCAACATAGGCACACCAGAGGAGCCCAAGTTTGTCAAATTGTCAAGGAGTTTGACCGAGGAGCAAAGGGCCGAATATACCAAGTTGCTAAGGGAGTTCGCTGATGTGTTCACATGGACCTACGAAGACCTCAAAACATACGACACATCAGTTATTGAGCATAAGATCCCACTGAGAGAAGAGGCTAGGCCATTCAAGCAGAAGCTAAGAAAAATAAATCCCATGCTACTACCTATCATGGAGAAGGAAGTGAAGAAGTTGTTGGATGCCCAGATCATTGTCCCCTTGAGATATTCTGACTGGGTGGCCAATTTGGTCCCAGTAAGAAAGAAAAGTGGTGAAATCAGACTCTGTGTGGATTTCAGAAACCTGAACAAGAGCTCAAGGAAAGATAATTATCCCCTGCCCAACATGGAGCACATATTACAGAAGGTCATCGGTGCTTCCAGAATATCCATGATTGATGGTTTCTCTAGATACAATCAGATATCAGTCACGCCTGAGGACCGAGAAAAAAACAGCCTTCACCACTCCTTGGGGCACATTCATGTATGCCAAAATGGCTTTCGGGCTGATGAATGCAAGAGCAACATTTCAGCGAGCCATTGACATAGCCTTCATCGGGGAGAAAGATAAGTTTGTTTTGATCTACCTAGATGACATAATAGTCTTCTCCAAGACTGATAAAGAGCATCACTGCTACTTGAAGAAGGTTTTCCTGAAGTGTCGGAGGTATGGCCTATCTTTAAACCCCAAAACATTGTTGTTTGATATGAAGGAGGGGAAGTTGTTGGGCCATATAGTATCAGCAGAAGGGGTGAGAATTGATCCTAACAGGGTGGAAGCAATTCAGACCCTGTCACTTCCCATATCTAAGAAAGAGGTTCAGACATTTTTGGGGAGGATTAATTTTTTGAGGAGATTCGTCTCAAATTTTGCCGAGATGGTGAGACACATCACAACCATGCTCAGAAAGGGAAATGAAGTAAAATGGACCTCTGAACCCAGAGAATCTTTTGTCCAAATAAAGAAGGTGTTGACTGAAGCACCTGTGCTAATCAGTCCCGATTATTCCAAAGTCTTTCTGATATTTTCTTTTGCTTCCTGTGATACAGTAGCAACAGTTCTGTTGTAGAAAAATGATCGAGGGCAAGAGCAGTCTATTGCTTTCTACAACAAGGCATTGAGAGACGCAGAACTCTGGTACGAGATCATGGAGAAGCAGGCCTATGCCCTGGTGAAAGCCCTTAAGGATTTCAGAGTCTATGTCTTGCACTCAAAGATCACTGCATATGTCCCTTCAACCTTTGTGAAGGACATTCTTATACAGCTTGACATAGACGGGAGGAGAGGTAAATGGATCGCCAAGATCCTAGAATTTTATCTGGAGATTAAGCTCACCAAGTTGATAAAGGGGTAGGGTTTGGCCAAGCTGCTAGCTGAATCCCACTATAAGGCCTTCGGAATTAACTTCATCAATGAGAAAGCTGAGCCATCCAACAAGCATTTCCAGGGTTCCCAATCACTAACATCATGTCCCTGGTACAAGGATATCTTGTACTTCCTGCAAGAATTAAAGCCCCCTGATGGATTGGGAAAAAATAAGGCCAGAGCCCTAAAGCTCAAAGTGGTCAGATATTGCCTCATTGACCAAGCCTTGTATTGGAAAGACCCCCTGGGGGTATTACTAAGGTGTCTGGACCCGCAACAAGCCCAGAAGGTTATGCTCAATTTCCATAGTGGTCTCTGTGGAGGTCATCATTTTTGGAAGACCACAGCTCACAAGATCCTCCAAGCTAGGTATTACTGGCCCACCTTATTTCCTGACGTCTGTAGGGAAATCAGATCTTGCATCAAATGCCAAAAGTTCTCAAGAAAGCAACAACTAAAATCTCTTCCATTAAAGCCTATAGTAGTTTCAGCGCCCTTTCAACAATGGGGATTGGACTTCATCGGAGAAATTCATCCTCCCTCAAGTGGCTAGCACAGATGGATTCTGACTGCAACTGACTATTTCACCAAATGGATAGAAGCTGTCCCTACCAGAAGAACTTCTCACAAAGTGATCATCAGCTTCCTAGAAGATATCATAGCTAGGTTTGGCTGCCCTAGCAAAATTGTCCCTGACAATGCCTCCCCTTTTCGATCTGAACCTTTGATCAAGTTCTGTGAACAATTCGGGATTTCACTGCTTTACTCTACTCCCTATTATCCTCAAGGAAACGGACTGGCAGACTCCTCCAATAAAATCCTAATCAAGCTCATCAAGAAACTGCTGGAGGAAAATAAAAGGGCCTGGGACTCAAAGCTCAAATTTTATCTTTGGGCTGATCGGGTGACAACTAAGAAATCCCTGGGCATCTCACCTTTCCAACTTGTTTATGGAATACATGCCGTTTTCCCTACTCAGCTCGCCTTATCTGTGGAAAATTTCCTCCAGGACTTTGAAGGAGAACCTAACCATGTGATCAGAAGGATTCATCAGATGGTGGAAGTGCAGCAGATCAGAGAACAAGTCTTGGATAGGGAATATAATTGTCAGCAGAAAGTCAAGCAGGCTTTTGACAGGAAGAGAAAAAAGAAAGAATTCGAGCAAGGTGACCTGGTACTCAAATGGGATGCACCCAGGCAGGAAAAGGGAAAACACGGTAAATTTGATGCCCTCTAGTTCGGGCCTTTCAAGATCCTTGAAGTATTTTCAAACAACACTTACAGGTTGCAGGATCTAGAAGGCAAAGAAGTTTTCAATGGCCCAGTAAATGGGCATTTCTTAAAAAAATGTTTTCTGTGAGCCACAGTCGGATCTTTTTGTTTTGTTTTGTAAATATTGTTTTTGTTTTCAACCTAATAAATGACTCCATAGCACAACAACAAAGGCACTGAATCTGCAAAAGTGTTCTTAGAGCATCACAGGGACGACTCTATCCCCCATGGAGCCAAATGTTAGTGATATTTCTGGTCTAGGGGGTAAAATGCAAAGGAATGGGTAAAAAACCCTCTTGTCCTAAGTTCGGGATGCAAATATGCTCGTGGTAAACAACAAACGGATCTGCACGACAGACATTCGCGCGCCCGGATCAACGACGCACATTGGATTCCAGAGCCCCCTCGCCTTTCTACCTTTAAGCGGAGGGGGGGGGGTCCGAAATCGCAGGCGCATCTCTTCAACGGTCTAGATCAGCGCACCCAGATCAACGACGATAAAGGCAATTCTGGACCCCCCCTGCCTTTCTACCTTTAAGCAGAGGGGGGGGTCTGGAATCGGGGGCGCATCTCTTCAGTGGTTCAGATCAGCGCACCCGGATCAACGACGCTTGGATAGTCCCACCCTTCTCAGCTGCCCTGCTTTTAATTCGCGTGGGCCCTCCTTCCCTGTCGTGTCATCTTTGTACCATCCTTCCCCTTTGACATATGTTCCCTTCCTGGCTATGCGATGGGACTCGCTCCCTTTAGCCCTTCCTCATTCGCTGCCATCTGTCAACCTTCTGTCTTCTGAGCAATGTAGTCTCTCCCCACGCCTCATCACCCATTTACCACCCGCCATGTGTCCCACCTGCCTCCACGCATATCCATCAAGCTGACCAACTAATACAGGTGTCAGCGCAAGGGGCCTCCCACTTCACTAAAGTGTCGAGTTGGCCAGGCCGTTCTCAATCCCAATAGAGCAGTTATTGAAGCGGTTGGTGGTGGTTAGACATCGTCTCCGCCATAATGGGAAAGTCCGGCAATGAATTAAAGGCACGTCGATTCGCTGATGAAACTATCAGAAGATCGATGGCGTCTACCATAAGTTGCATGATCATTCAAAGATTGCAGCTGTAGATTGTCAGAAGCCACGCAGACGCAAAGGTTTTAATGAAACATCTCAATTTTGTTGTTGTTGTTGTTTTGAGTATATGTAGGCGTTTTCGCCATTTTTGTATCCATCGATGGTAGAGCACAGCTCCCGACTGTAAAGCTTTAACTTGACTCTAGTTTCCTGGTTATGCATCTGTATCTGGGATTTCTTGTTTTATGACAAGCAGTTTTCTTACTCCGTCTATGTTTTCGTCTCATACCAGGGAGTTCATGATCGAATGATTCACTTGAATTGTTGCAGTTTTGTTATGATAAAGGATTTGTTGTTACATTACTGTATTCTCTGGTCTTTTGTGTTCAAATGTAAGAGGATCTTGCGTCTGGGCTCCTTCTTCTCTAGTTTGTTAGAAACCTGATGTTTTCGATAGACCTTTGCACTCTTCTCATACAAGTCTTCCCACTTCTCACCCTTTATTACAACTCACTGTTTGAAGTTTATCTAAGACCCCATTTACCCATGCATGCCTGGTCTAGTTTCAGAGTTGAGACGATATTGTTTTGAGTTTTCTTCCATTTGATCATCCCCTTATAAACAATCGTGACACTAAACCGATGGGTGTCAGGCTCAGCTCCTGCAAGCAATCCAGGAGTGACTTCTGACGCTAACAGTACCCATCATATTTTTTGGTGGATGTTGGTTTTATATGAGTGGAGTTCAATGGATAAAACTCAATATATGAATGATGTTCAACATAGAACTGGACAAGAAATGCATAGGGAAGTGAGGGCCACAACTAACTTCAGTCAGTGAATTGAGTGTAAGTGTGAGTAGAGGGAAGAGTTAGTAAGAAAGGTGGACAAGACTGTGATGGGCATCAGGCCTTCAAACATCTTGGAGAAGAAAAACTCAGACTCAAGATCACTCTTAAGCTCAAGTTTCAGACAATGAAATATGTCTAAACGACACAGTCACAACAACACAATGATCAAACCTACATCACCATGTAGCTACAACAACTCGACTAGATCCTCCATGCCCGAGTCATTAAGTGTAAGAGGGAAAAATATCACAAGGAAGTTTACTAAAACTGGTCACGATGCCACTGCAATCAAACCTACATTACAACAACATAACAACCCTCGACTGGATCCTCCATGCCCGAGTGTTTTAGCATAGTTTTTACAAAGAGATGAAAATAGGCTAACGTATATTCATCTGAAAGTCTCAAATATTATACATAACTAGAGAATAGTTCTGGCATCAAAACCATTACAAAATAGGGATCTCTTCTCAACCAGTTGATGACCCTAACAAAATATTAAAACTATCTATTTATACTCTGAACTACCTACCACCCTCAAGAGCATGATCTGGCCTTCTCAGTCAAATATTTGTGTCCGACCAGTCTTCTGTCAGACTATGCATGTATCCTCCTGCAAATTCAGCTCGGTATGGGTCTGCAGGAAAATCTGTCCACAAGGGTACCATGGGTTGACGGTTCAGTCCCCATGGTTAAGCCTTCCATGCCTTCCATTTATGGATTGATTTGAGGTTTCAACCACCAGATCTACTTTCATTAACTTCCTTTTCTCATGAAATCAACGAGATTAAATGCCCAGGGGGCAGCCACGTGGTGCTCTCGGATAGAACACCATATAAACATGTGATTGTGGGGCCACTCAAAGGTGGTTTGGACTCTGTTGGTAGCCATTTCGCATTTTTATCCTATCCTTATAAGATTCCTACACAAGTGTTTTGGAACCCTTGATTCTCATCGCAATCTTTTGAATAAAACAACACTATTATTTTGCGCATTTGCACACCTGCCTTTTGTTCTCATTTTCATGACTGCAAGAGTGAAAACTTTGAGTTCGAAGTCATGTCGATGGCATTAAAATCGTCACTGGATTATTATGGTCACTTTTGTCTATGTGTTCATTGCGTTTCCAATTCACTTATGGTTACACAGTTGGCAAGACACCAAAACCTTTACTCATTTGGCATTTTTTTGTTGTTAATATAACTTCATTTTTATAAGATTGTGATTGTATTCTAATGATTATGATCGAGTCTTTGATTCAATGGTAGTTTGATGTTCTATTGTTTTTGATCGAATTCAATGGTCTCATAACAACGCATTGACATTGTGATTAGACCCTTAATGCAATGGTTTCATACAAAGCATATGTTTTATGATTGAATCCTTGGTGCTATATTCAAAACATTATTTTGGTTTTAAATCATGTGAACGCTATTGTTGTGAAAATATTCGGGTCAACTTATCATAGTTTTCAATGGTTATTTTATTGACATTGTTTTAACAGACAACACTAGTGATTTGAATCACCATATCACCGTCGATTGTACATTTTGATATGACTGTTTTGCATGGATTGTTTCATTCCACCACCCTCGCAAACTTAGGCGTTAATGCATGCCTTCTATCTCGGGTTACCTCTGTTGGTTTTGGGGAAATCCCTGAGCTTTTGATCCTGCGTATACCCTGTCCAAACCCTTGTCCCTTTACCCGGCTCATTGCGTGCTCTCTCCTATGGCACCTGTGGTGCGCATAGAACCTAATCGTAGCCAAACACTCCTGCTATTTGACAATGCTCATGAGGATTTGCAAAATAGTGGCTGGCTGGTTTTTATCCAAAAATTTGAGGGTTTCAACCTTTTGGTAGCCCAACAGTTTTCCCTCACCTTCGACGGATGCAGGGCTAAGGTCGGGGATATCCAACTTGAGCTAAATGAGGAATTCCTTAGCTCAGCTATAGGCTTAGCAGCTAAAGGACAAAGGTGGTTTAAGAACTCGAAAGTGGACGAGGTGTCGTGGCCGCTCCTATTCACATCGAGGAAGGTTGTTAGCTGTGATAGAAGTATGCCTGTCACTGCCCTCAAACCCAGGTGGCATGATCTATTGTCAATTGTTAAGCAATTTGTGACTTGCGAAGGTCGTTACAGCTTGGTATTTCTTTATCATCTCAGGTTGCTTATGAATTTTATAGACTACCCTCTGAACATGCCGCACTATCTCCTACACAGTCTGTACAAGATGTCCAAACGATTTAAGCATGAAAAGGCTGATAGCAGCCTTTTCCATCACTGCTTGATCAAAGTCCTTATCGTTCATCATTTGAGCCTTAGTGGTGACTATTGGAAAACCTTCCTATCAAGGAATGGCTTTGCCACTCCCAAGTGTGTCCAAGTGGACAAGGTTGTGGTCATTGAAACTCTAGTTGGACCAACCGTGCTACCTCATACCCTTCTACCCCCTTTCAAACCCTCGAACTGCCCCAACATTGACCTACCCGATACTATGACTGACCCGTGTGATAAAAAAAATACTAAGACCCTCAAGAGGCCTGTAAGGAAGAAAGGCAAAGGTGATACTAGTGCCAATAGTAAGGTAAAGAAAAATGCACGATGGATATCCAGATGTGCTAGGAACAAGCCCAAAAAAAACATTGACCAGAAGCCAATAGTTTTGAGCGAGGACTCAGACTCCGAGATTGAACGTTTCTTGACTGAGGAATACCCTTACTCCCATGGCCTCTTCTCTATGAAACCCTATGACTATGTTTCTAACCTACATCCGTGCCTCAAGAACGACTCTAACTTCTCGGGAATTAAGCTTCACAATGAAACCCCTGGTAACTTGAAAGAACCCTCACCTGTAATGCCAAGGCCCGATCAAACACCGTGTACTCAATGCAATTCTTGGCTTGAATGTTACTACACGGATATCCCCCTGTTGCAATCTAAGATTAAATCATTGGAGGAACGGATGACAGTGTTGTCAAAAGAAAGAGACAGGATACAAGACAACGAGAAGAAACAAAAGACTACGGGTTCAATTGTCTTCAGAAATGTTGAGGCAGCTAGGGCCTTTGTCAATTCAAAGTTATCCTGACCGATTTGTTTTACTATAGCCCAGGTACCTATGAATTTCAATGGAAAATTGGACATGCTGTGGTTGTTTAGGACATGCTTTTTGTGATATAGTTTTGTTTTAAGTTGTTAGTCATAGGCAGAAATAGAAACTTGGGAGATTGTTCCCAGATTTTTTGTAAATTGTTTTTGATAATTCCCACAGGGATGTTTTACCCTGTGGCCTTTATATACTCATTAATTTTTGTAATGAACCCATCATCACTGTTGGGAGAACAAGACTATGGATTTATGATGATACAAGCTCGAATGGAAGTGGATCTTTTGTAAGATCTTTAGCTTTCAATTTATCATACTTTCGTTCAAGTTTTGTGCATTTTAATTTGTGATCAATTCATTGACTACTTTAGATATCAAGACTTGTTATAGGTTAATGCGTTGTGATTTAAATTATGTCCATATCTTATGTATCTCATTTTTAGTACAACAATTACTCTGTTTCGATTTAAGGAATAAAGGTTTATCTTCTTCGTTAAATGAACTGTTCTGTGCAAATCTTCCCATAGGGATTTATCTAACTGTGATGATTTGTAAATTATAAAATTGTTTTCGTTTTATGTCTTGTTTGTTATGTCATTCATATTCAAAGAGCACTGTTGCTTCCTGTTTACTAGAATCTTGTGGAAAATCTGGTGCGGGTTTCCTCCCACTAAACAGCTAAATCAAGTAGTTAGCACAGGACCAATAGGAAGCGTTACTTCAGGTCAGTTTGATATTTGCGATTTAATAGTTAATAAATTCAAGAATTCTCAGTAGTTTTAGATAGATATATAGTTCAGTTTTATAGTACAGATTGTTATCTCAATTGCTTAGCTTAGTTAGTTGTCATTTTATTTCTGTCTCATAAAAATTATAAAAATCCAAAAATAAGGGCTTCGCCGTCATAAGGCATTTTACCAATGATTTTTGCAAATTTAGATCAAAATTTGTATTATGTAAATACTGAACATTTGTGATTAAGATTTAATTGTATTGATAAGATGAACATTTAATAAGTAGGGCAATTTCTCTATAGTATTAGTTAGTAAACTATATATATGCTGTAGATTTGTATATAGTTTGTTGTAGTTGCTTTTTTTTTATTTAGATTAGTTCCTTTAGTTTAGTTTTCTTTCGTTTCTTAGAACTTAGATTGGCCAACAGAGCTGCTAAACCCGTCAGGGTGGATCATTCCAAATGGCTTGGGTTATTTAGACAACCCCAGACCGGATCCACTCCTCCAGTTGGAGAGCGTTCATTTTCGCCCGTCAATAGAATCAGACCTCTTTTGGGCCCACAATTCATCTCCTTTCTCCATGTAGCAC
Organism: Picea sitchensis; assembly: GCA_010110895.2. Classification (NCBI taxonomy): domain Eukaryota; kingdom Viridiplantae; phylum Streptophyta; class Pinopsida; order Pinales; family Pinaceae; genus Picea; species Picea sitchensis. The sequence goes on along the minus strand of SNQJ01S0006682.1, from coordinate 242,521 downwards.
ATTCACAATACCATGGTTTCAATTGTGGGACCGCTCAAGAAAATTATTGCCTGAGTATGTTGTGCCCCTGCAATGGACTGTGGCCATAGATTTGGACGCTATCTATGATCTAGGCACACCTTCCAGATTTGGCTCCACCACCAAGATTAATCGCCTTCCATCTTTAAAATCTTCCAAACTGTGCCCCTGGGAAGGGGACGCTACCTTTGATGTTGAAAAGAAATACCTCTCGGAGGATGATCGGACGTGGTGGCCTAATGTCACCATGTTGATGTGTCATGAAAGAGAACTGACATGTGTCACTAAGAAAGAAGCGAATGATATTCCCACGATTGTCTGGAATGAGTGCCATCTGTCATTGTCGAATAGGTGCCAGGTGTCACGATCGACGAGTGCGCCAAATGTCCATACTAATAACTGCCACGTATCCTCTTAAATTGATGGCTGCGATCTCCTTCAAGTCTCTGGGCTCTGGGAAAATCAAATCTCAAACCTCATCCTATTCCATGTGCTTTTACTCAAAGCTAAGTATTTGGAAATGCATGGCTCCTAGATCAATTACTAATATCCCTTCGAGTCTCCGAGCTCTGGGAAAATCAAAACTCAAATCTCACTTTTTTCCCTTCTATTTTCCTCCAGATCTCTAGAACTCGTGTCGCATGTCCATTTCAATCAGACAACTGAGACTTACTTCGGGCCTTCGAGCTTCGTATGTTTTGGGACTTCCGGGACTTCGAGCACTTCAGGACTTCGGGCACTTCGGGCACTTCGGGACTTCGACCACTTCGAGCCTTCGAGCGATTCTTACTTGGAAAATCCTGCAACAACTTTCTCCGTAGCCTGGATCTGGTGCCATGTGTCTCTTCGGATCAGACTACTCATGCTCACTTCGAGTTTCAGGACTTCGGACCTTTGACAAACAACTTTAAGAATATTTCGAACCCCCGATTCCCGTGATCCGTCGATCTGATATTCTTAGGAATGTCCGCCAATGAAGCTAATCTCACCTGTTTCTTGCATTTCGAGCCCAAAATGGATTGCTCTGAACTCTTCTCTTTGACGTTTATTGTTGAAGCCCCGAACTTAGACAACCTGCTGCCCTTGACAACTATATGTGATAGCAGGGCCACATAACATTTTCTTGCTTGAACATTTATTCCACGAGCCCTACAATCTGAAACCTTATGTCCAAAGTTAGTACAATAAAAACAATGACCATAAAATAAATTTACATACGTGGAAGTGAATGATTTTCTTTATGGTGTAGTTCTTCTGAATTCCTACCTTGGATGATAATGATCTTCTCTTTTGTGGATCCCTTCATTATGGTTTTCTTTCCTAAACGTGGTATATCTTGTTGAATATGTATCTCTATTATTCTTCTTTAATTGTTGTTGGCCATGATTCCTTCCTTTGATTAGTTCTACATAACTCATACTCTTTTCTTCATTTTTCTTTTCTAGTACATTGAAATTCTTCTCTTTATTATTTACTATTAATGTGGATGCTTCTAACTTTTTAACGTTCTTTCTAAGCTTGACGATTTTACTTCTCAATGTGACAACTTATTCTTCAAGCTCCTCAACCTCTTCTTCTTTCTTGATCATCCGACTCTTTATGACTTCTTCTATCTTCTTTGCTTCTTCAAGATGGATTTTCAAGGAAATAATTTCCTTTTCAAGTCTTATCTCTTCTTGATCAAATTCTAATTGAAGTTGATTTAAGTTGTCAATTCCTTCTTTAAGATGATCTGTCAATATCTTCTCTCTCTTTTCAACTTCCTTTCTTTCGGTTTCCAAACACTGCTTCTCTTTTATTTCTTCGTTTCTTAGTGCTTGCCTTTCGATTGCCAAACACTACTTATATTCCATCTGAATTTTGTATGTTTCTTCAATCTTTCTGGCGTCTTCTAGCCGAGCTCTTCAGTTCTTGATGATTTTCTAGGATTTTTCGAAACTTTGAGCACTTTCCTTTTCTATCTTGAGTGACTTATTTTCTTCTCTTTCTTTATTTAGTTCATCTAAAGAACTAATTAGGTCTTCCTTTTCAATCTTAGTATTGTCTTCTATTTCATCATTTTCAATTTTTAAGTAAGGGAATTCAATTTCAAGATGTTCACGCTTTTAACAGTTAAAGAAAAAGAACTCATCTATGTTGGCTTCTGTCACTTCACACTCTTCTTCTTCTGAATCCATCTGACATGATGAGCATATTTATTCTTGTTTAGAAACTTCTGAATCCATGATGGGATAAAAATAGATATCATGTAGCTTATCCCAAAGTTCTTTAGTTGATGAACACTTTCCAACCTTTTCTCTTACTGAATCAGGTAATCCTTCACAGATGAAATCCATAGTTATTTTGTTAGACCACTCTGACCACCAAACATTGGTACTCCATTCTTAGTAAATTCCATGATATCCTTTCAGAGGTTAAACTATATTTTGAAGGAACTGACTCTGATACTAGTTGTTGGATTACTAAGAGGGGGGTGAATCAGTAATGAGCAATTTATATCACTTTTAACCACCGTATATATTATTTATATTTACCAACAATATTCAACAA